>JAPWLS010001825.1:0-66990 GCA_028551675.1 Tineola bisselliella | reverse complement strand
ACAAAATTGATTAACTGATTCATGTTCTTTTTATTTATTTATTTATTCAGTCTTGAGTAATAAATACCAAATACATTGTGATACAATTTGTATCTTATTTGTACTATTGTACTTGTAATTTAAACTCAGCTATCTACCTGATATCTTGGCGGACTATATTATTATGTACGTTATATTAACCTAGCATATAACCACTCCTGACATTAAGCTAGAGTGCACCCTTAAACACACTAAACACTAGACCACGGCCGCTCAATAATAACTTAATACATACATCTATTTATACATCATTTTAAATAAAATTATAACATTCATGTCGAGCACGTGCCAGGCATATGTAGCTTATATACAACGTGATATTTTCAGGAGGTTGTGGGGTGATCTTCCAGAGGGAAGCATCAGCATGTTCTCGGGGTATGTTTTATTACTGTTATTTGGACCTAATGTTATTGTGTAATATTGGAAAAATGTATTTTATTTTCTGAAGTTGGTTAAATTTATTATTAACGTTAATGTCTTTTCTCTTTCAAATTGTTCTGGAACAAAAGTGGATTATTAACAACTACTTCGTTGAAACATGATGGCTTTCTGCAGAACGCAATTTCCATTGATGATAAATGGTATGACTTTATATCTCAACTAGCTTTTGCCTGCGGCTTCGCTCGCGTTAAGTTATTATTAATTAGTTATAGTTTTTGCGGCTCTATCATAGTAGCTCCAATCTTTAATTTCAGTTCAATCAGTCGAAAATCTAATAAGATTTACACAAACTTTCATCTCCTATTTTATCCCCTTAGGGGTGGAATTTATCAAAATCCTTTCTTAGTGGATGCCTACATCATAACATCTACCTGCATGCCAAATTTCAGCCCGATCCGTCCAGTGGTTTGAGCTGTGCGTTGATAGATCACTATGTCAGTCAGTCACCTTTGAGTTATATATATTTAAATTTTTACAGTTACTAATTGAATGTTACATGAATCGGATGTTGCAAACATTATTTAAATATATTGCTATTGGGTTATTTATATTACTCACATGTTTGTTTCAGCCCTACTATGCCCGAGTCTATTTTTGAGTTCCCGGATGAGTATGTATTATTTTATGTATTGTTTAATTGTTGTATTGAAAAAGGGTTAATTTTCATTGGTCATGTCCTATTCGCATTGGACTCACTATATGATTATCTCCACTGTTACAGTTGGTCGTCTAGAGATCAAATGCACGTATAGTAATAATTCTTGTTTGTTTGTAGTGTCGAGGCCCTTTTGAAAGACATTGATCATTGATATAGATAAATATGCAAGGTGCGTTATTTCTTATTACTTTGTATGAGTACATCGCATTTGCCAGTTTAAGGCGTATGGTGAAATCTTTACTGTATACTTTCAGATGCTCAAACGACGGCAATGACTCCAAGTTACAACATCATCAGCATTTGTGTTTCGGGCATTTCTGCAATTTATTTATTTATTTTTCTTTGTCATTTTTTTATTTATCTTTGTTTAAATTTTTACATCAAGTTAACAAAATTTTATATCATAAGTTTTTCTATACAAGTTTTTGTTAATTGTTAGATAAGAAAGTTTTTTTATATTTTTTTCTTCACATCATAGGTTTTTCTAAGCAAGTTTTTGTTAGTTGTTAGATAAAAAAGTTTTTTATATATTTATTTTTATAAATAGTTTTCATAAAAGACTGATTAAAATTATACTAGTTTTATAAAACAAAGTTTTAAAGTGATATTACACTGTTATACTTATACATTTTTATAACTATATTAAAGTGTTTGTTCTTAATATGTCTTTGTTTTAGTATGATACCTAAATCAATCAAAATCAATATTATATTTCCCAATGTTTACTTTTTAAATAGATTTTCAGTTCTTCCTGAATGACTAATGTATTGTAAATAAATAACATATTGAGCAATACACATCAATAATAGTGATTCGGAAAAACATGTAGAACAAGCCAGATATAAAGTAAGGTTTAATTAATGTTTAATAGGTTCATCCTTTGCACCGATAGCTTGTTCTGATCGAGACTTCATCCCGTTTATCATTTGAGAAGAGTATTGTTTTCCCCGCATGTCCTCCCATCCTCCTCTGTATCATTGACATTGGCTTGATCACGTATAAGTATAAGGGTGAGGTCCCATGCTAGAGCCATTAAACCATACGGTTTAATCCATGTGATTGCAGTCAGTTTGTGGCAGCTTGTGTCCTGTGCATTGCACAATTATCCTGAGCAAAATGAAACATTACATCCGAGTCACATATTCTCACAGTGGGAAAGACAATTTCTTTTAAAATCTCTAATCTAAATGAATGTGTCATTCTGCCACTTACTTGGCACAGGTCAGTCGGTTCCATGGAACTCATCCTGCCAATATAATATGAAGTTAATCTTCCACTAGATCGATTTGAGAGGATATTAATTTCTTCATATCTCTCGAGGTTCCTCCTCCACAAAATTCTTCTACAATCTAGAATATATCATGTTTTAAACACGTTCAGCTTACTTAATCAGATGACCCGTAAAATTAAAAATATCAAGACATAAAATGTGTTTTATTGTCTGAATGAATAAAATCATCTTATGCTTCCTTTGTGTTTGTGACCAATGCCTCCATCGTGTGTTACGGGATTATATAAATTTAAGTTGGGATGAATATACAAAATTATTTATTGTTGTCTTTTATCAAAAATATTCAATTCATTATACCGTTGAATGTGGGAATATCTAAAGGGTTCACGCCCTATGACTCGAAGGATTCCATTCTGAGAAACTCGTGCCAAACTTTAAAAAGATGGTAATGTTAAAATGCCTTAATTTGTTAAAAAGTTGTATAATGCGTCGGGAAAAGAATATCAGTGTGCATAATTTGTTTTTCAGAATTTGATATGTGCTCTTAATCTTCCATTAGGCATCGTTGTGTTAATATAATTACTAAAGAGGATGCATCGATATTATGAAATCAATAATTAATATTAGTTACTCTACTTTAAAACAGATGGCGCTAAATATACGGTTGTACAAGGTGTAATATATTAGTTGTACTAGTTAAACTACACGCCAATAGATGGCGCGTTTCATAGTTTTTGAATGTCAAAATGTTCTCCATTTGACAACCTGCTCTAGCATATGCATGCATACGAAAGATAGAGAAGGATAGCACAAAAAGCCAATATCACACAACTGACATTTTAATGCGCGTAAATCATATTATGAAATTATGAAAACTTGACGGCAGGGTCCACAGACTCGGGGTAAACTAGCGTGCATGGCGCTGGTGTAACTAAATCCATGCAACTTATAAAATATATATATAAAACAACACTTCCCATTAGATTAAGTATAGATAGTACCTGATAGCTTGTAAGGTAACCCCGAGTTTCTAAATTTGACCCCAACTTTTTGTTGATATATTTCTAAATATTCATTCAAATTTGACTCTTTTGACGGATATAGTAGCGGTTTAAAATGTTCTAGCAAGCGGAAATAATTCAATAACTTCTTACATATTTGAGATAATTTGGCGGTTTTTTTTATAAACGATTTAATGAAATATAATTATTTAAAGTATGTTATGCCTGTGTTGCCAGTAAGGATATAAAAAACCTGATTATTAAAAAAAACAGGGGTTTTAATAATAAATTGACATGCATTTTATAAGTATTTTAAACAATTAATAAATATCAAAATAATAAATCACAAAATCAATAAATAATAGTCAAAACATATATTAAACTTAGAAATTGCGCGTTTAAATAAGAATATATTTATTTTATCAGCTTTTTTCTGATCGCTTTCGCTTTGCTCGAAGGCTGCGCTACAATCTCATTTTGTAGTTAAGAGTCAATGATTCCTCTTCTATGGAAGTAACTTTTTGCTCACTCTTGCATTCAAATAATCTTACAGTAATAAACGTTGTAAACCAACACGCGCAAAATTTTCGTCTAAAAGCATCATTTTCTTATTTTCTTCAACTTTTTAAGCTAGTAAAATGGAGGGAAAAGGTTTCGTGTTCTCGTGTTTAGGCTTCTCGAAGTTGCTTCTACAATTCTAATTGCATATACTGCATATATGGAGCCTCATCAAAGTGAATAAGATGCATGTTAACATCCGAAGTCGAAAGTTCGTTTAATTCTACTTGGGATAATGAATATCGTATATAGACTGATGTGGCAAGTTTTCCACGAAATTAACTTAGAATACACTTTCAAGCCAGCCACTTTGTTCTGTTTCAAACCTGTTTTTCATGCAATTTGCACTCTCTGGTTGGAATAAAACCTTTTGTTAGCTGGATTTGGAGCTTTATTGCAGGATTATGAATTGATATATGGAATTATCGTCTCTTTATATATCCCCACAATTTTTCATTATTGAGTATTTATATATTCTAGTTTCATTGTACAAAATAGTGCACATTAAATCATTGGACATACAATTAATAAAATGATAATAAACATTCGAATCATACATTTGCTTGTACTCGTAACGTGTCATTTCATTATGACAATGTAAAACGTAAAATTTAATGGAGACTTAATCGTTGTGTTCATAACATATGGATTAATTAGAGCTCAGTTAAAATAACGGTTTAAAGCATTATCATCATGAAGTTTATTAATTGAGTTTTATGATTTTTATTGCATGATATGTGTCTTAAAACAAATTTATTATTATTCTTAGTAAGGTTTTAATTAGTAACTACAATTATTGAAAGGCGACATAAATATATAATAAAAATATATTTTATTACTTTATAATGTCATGATTTGTAATTTGGTTCCTTATGTAAGATTTTAGTGATTCTGGAACCGGTTAGTTAACCTTCCGACTACCGTCATAATAATGGTTTAGAATCCCGACTCCAGGTATTGTTTTTTGCATTACCCGTTCTAAAACACGTGTACCTATATTGGACACCGCAATAAGTGTGTGTATAGACTGTTACAGTGACAAACTACGAGTAGGCCGGTTTGGAAACGTAATGATTGTTAACAAATGCCGAAATGAATGCAGAAATTACAATTTAAAATAGATATTACGTTGATTATTAGTTAACAGAAAGCACATTACAGTGGAAGCGTATTAAATTATTACTGAGTAAAATATACTACGGATGATGGCAATGCTCTTGTTAGTGTCACTTACTTGATAAGTCCAGTGTACTAATGCGGTTTAGTCAGTCATTAGTGCTTTGCATAATTGCACGTGTTTCTGGGTCCAAATTGTTATAATGTCTGATCCTAAAGACTAATATGACGTTTAATCGGCAACTGATTTACATTTAAAAATTATAAATATAATGTAAAGCGCAAAAGCAGAATTTATATCTTTAGAGAACTGCTACGTTTACATGTTCACAGTGTCATTTTCAAGTTTTGAAATATTGACCCAAATTGTTTAAATTTCTATGGATCTCACGATTCAGTATTCTATACATTTCTGTTAATGCTTCATGAATTTTAGGTTAACTTTGGTTAAGAAATGTGTTATGTATGAAGAAGTTTGGAAACCGGCTCGACAGGAAACTTGATCTCTGTCAAGGTCAATGTGAGACTCGAAGAGACGATACGATGTTACTTCTCTAAATACACTTTTAAACTAAAACTTACTACATAGAGTAATAAAGAAGAAGATGCAGTAAGGCTTAAATATCACAAAAGGAGAACATAATCTTGTATCAACAGTTAGATTGTTATTTCATTACTAAAAGCAATAATGTGCAACTAAATAGTATGTAGTGTAACGAATCGTCATTATATGAAACGCCATAGCTCTCTCTGAAATTACATTCACTCGTGTTTTATGATAAAGACTTGTATGAAAAAAGTTTTTAAACAATACCTTATTTATTAATAATAATAGGAGTATGACTTCGAGAATCGACAACTAGAGGTTTAGTTTTTAAATAAGAATTGACTCGTTTATTAAGATGAAAATATTTAAAATTTTCCTGTGGAACATAAAAGTAGTCTTTTTTTTTGTATTTCGTGTTGTAGGTAGGTATTTCGTATTTAATTATTCACTCAAAATAATTGTCGTTATTGTTTTTTATGTAAATGTATTAGATTTATAAATTAGTGCTATGTTAATAAGATTATTTGTATGGGATGATTAAATACTTTCAGAATGTGCCGATTTTTTGATTTTTGTAGCGCACTGACGACTGAAATGCTTAACCGAATTGAATTGTATGACTTACACGTGTAGAATTTAATTGGCATACGATTTATGAGTATCCAGAGTCCTAAAAGACAGATTTCTCAGAATTAATATAATACTTGAATATAAACTCCGATTTTTGGGAAAATTGTTCGGGAATAGTCGATGTTACTTCAAAAATTCTGTTTACGGATTCTGTGCGGATAACTTTAGTGACAATTTGTGTAAAATGTTAAAAAAAAAATCCATTGATGTTGAAGATTACTCTTCAAAAAAAAAAAAAATCAGGTAAATTGTTTTATTTATCTCTTAGAATAGTTTTATTTAACATTGGGGCAAGGTCCCACTTACTAATAATTAGAAATGATTAAAAAGAGACATAGTGACAACATAAGGAGCGTTGCAAGCTAGTACATTGTGGTTGTTAGTTCAGTGCCTATCTGACGCTCGGGTGGTGCGGCCAGCTCATCGCGAATTTAACGATCGTCAATCAACGACGATGGGTCGCGAAATTAAAAAGTCGAAGAAAGCTAAAGAAAGGTATTTATATTATTATTACCTACATTCGTTAATTTGTGTAGAAATTTATACTGAAACTGTGCTGAATGTTAGTGCTTATTTTCTTTCCAAAAATTAATATAAATTTATTAAATTATATATGTAAGAATAATGTTTTTAAGTGTGTTATATATACATATATATTTACAATAATGAAAGTAGTAATCAATAAAATGTATATTAAGGCTGTATTACACCTATTGTGATTTAAAAATAATTTAATAAGAAGTTTATTAAAAGTGTTCTACAATATAATGTATAACTTGCACATGGTTACAAAAAGAAGGTGAAGTTCGTTAACCTTTGAATAATGAATAAAATAAATCGCTCATTCTAAACATATTTCAAAAAGGCTAATTCTTCAATAAAATTATGTAAGTGCGTTGATTATACAAATTTTTATTCATTACTTTTTTAAAGTTTAAAAAATACAAATAAACTCATCTTATGTATACTTCGTTTTACCGGAACCGGTTTCTTTTGTGTCAATCAAGATTCCTTTAAAAAGCTAAGTTTAATTTCGTAAATATATTTTGCAAAATTATATTCATAATTTAGTTCAACATAAATGTTTATATATATTTATTTTATTATTAATATTTAAATATTTATCAGCAACCTACATTATTTTAAAATTAATATTATGTTTTAATTATTACTTCTTCCGTACTATAAAATATTTGGAATTTATTCAAGAGGCATTCTTCAACAAAAAAAAGATGAAGTTATACCGACGAATTGTATGCTTAATTTAATTTTATTTATTTATTTACTTAAGAATAATATTACATAATATAGTTTTCGATGCCTGTAGGGATTTTCTACCATTTAACCTTTGCGAAAAAAAAATTATTGATAGGCTTATCTAAGACATTTTTTCATGAAGAACGCCTCTTAACAGTTATGATACAATTGACTTGTAGACATCAAAATAAACAAAGCCATTTAACGTTTAAGATAAAATTTATTATAACCGCTCAATCTCTGTTTATAGTGTTGATCCATTATAACTATATCACGATGATTGTTGAAATTAAATTGATAACAAAGATCGACAGGGTTCGTGGAAACCATTGATTGTGTAAATACTATAAATGTCTATTACAACAAATCCACTTTTTATACACATAATTACGACTTTTGTGGTTTATATTTTTGTATTATAACTATTTTTAAATTGGTCTTTATCGTAGCAGATTTATTCAAATGACATATATATTAATTTATTATTATAATTAAAACATTTTTATAAATTGTAAAACTAATTTAATATAATTAAATTAACCCGAATAATATTAATGAATTTAATAATTTGGTAACAAAAAAATATACATTAGGAATTACCAAAATATTATTTATATGATGTTACAACACAAATTGAAATAGAAATTACAGATTTCAGATAGATAGGGAAATGACCTTTTAGTAGTGCAGCAAGAATATGATTCATTATAGTTTGTGTTAGTATGATGATAAATTAATTTTTAATTGCAGCAAACAAAATGAAGAAGTCAACGAAAATATTTCATTCTTTTCAATTGTAAGTACCTAAGACCTATTTTAATTAAGAAAAGAGAAAAGCATTTGTTTTATTATATCGAGAACAAGGGGCAAAACTCCGATATAAATTGGTGAAAAAATAAAGAAATAAAAGAATAACGAGTGTAGTGTTATCAAACTATTGTAGCAGTAATAAACATATACCTACTGTTTATAAAATCTTAATTAATATTGTTAAATCAGGTTCATGCTATGATGTCACAGTATTCATGTTTCCTTATTGTTTCCTCCATAATTCGGTCCAAATAACATTGTGGCCCCTGCCCGGCATTTTAATTTTCTTACTACCAAAAAATTATTCCGTTTGCCTTTTTTTCTGATATCGTGTAAGACATTTTTTACTACATTGTTATCTTAAATTCAATTTTGTAATATTAACAATTCTACTTGTATTGCTATAAACTGTTTAAAATTTTATGTTTTGTGTTTCGACGCTAAATAAACAAGAAATTCTTGAATTAATAATATTGATTAAAAATTTGTTTTTAAAACAGAATAAATTATAGTGAGCTATTTAATCAATTTGTGTTTGACTCGAGTCATCATTGGGACTATTAACCCATTGAACTTAGCAATGATTATTTTCAACAAACTAATTGTAGTGTCTGCTTAGTGTTTAAAAATGGTATTCTAATGTAACAAAACGTAACCTTGATAACATAGACTCGATCGAATTATTGGGGTAGGTAGAAATTAAACGTGGTTCACAGACTCGAAAATTATTAAGACTTAGTAATAATTTAGGATTTTTCTTAACAGTTCCGATATGCAAAATGGTATGAATCTCTTGCAACCGGCGTGGGTATGGTGCTAGCATTATTGAGTGGCGGCGCTGTGTCCTATAACTTATTAGGCATTGGTGAATTGAGTACTGCGCTTGTTGATCGGAGCACTGGTCGTGATTCCTATGGAGGATTTCCTATATTGTCTTTATGGGGCGGCGGAAAGATGCTGTGAGTATTAAAGTTATTTTTCTTCGTATGCTTTCCAGGGTATCCTAAAAACACCACGTTTACAAATATACGCAGAATTTACTTTGATTTAAATTATTCTGGACTATAAACATGACCACCGTTTTTATTCTTTAAAACAACATATTGAAAGAACTAAGAATTAACAACAAACGAACATTAGTAAACTTTTTCTTATTTGATCTATTAACTTTCTTATTAGTCTAGGACGATAATTTAAAGTTCGCGTCTGATTGCAGAGTGAATGCGACTCATGAAGAAAACATGCAAGCATTACTTGATGATGGTGCGTCTATGGGTATTGGGATGGCGGTGAGTGTGGTAATCGCAATAATACTACTCGTGGTTGCTGTCGCATTGATTAACTGGAGTGCTCTCAGACAGGTTTGTTTTTTTATAACTTTATTTTCTAAATATGCTTGAGCTGCTTTAAATTTAGCTTTTTGCTTAACTTCATCTTCTTTTGTTAAAATACCGTCGAATGTTTTATAAATACAATTATGTCAGAGATGAATGTTCGGCAACGACTCAACAAAAAATTTAATACATCTAAGTTAAGTTGAAAATATATATTATCAAAATTTGTTTTTATTTCTCACTACGATAGTACATTTTCTTTTGTAGTTAAAATAGAAAACTTTTGTATTAGAATATTTGCAACCTTACTTTATTTGAAACCGAAAACATAAAAATATAATAATCTCTATTCTCAAATTAGGAAAAACAATCTGGCATTACGGAATTAATAAAAGAAATAATAATTATAAATGGTAATACTATAATGTATGCTTACTAACTTAAGCATTGAGTTTAAACTCGTTAAATTTCGCATACTGTTGTACCTTCTGTACTCTTTGGTCTGGTATACTCGTGTCGTATGCCGTTGTTTCTTTGCGTACTTGCTTACAGTTTACCTTACTCAATAAGTAGACCTTCAAAAGCAAAAATAATTTTTCAAATTGAATCGCGAACAAACATAAATACTTCTAAAAATGTATATATGTTATTCAAAATAATTCTCTAAGATGGAATAATAATAATAATGTGATATATTCGATAATGATATTAGAAACGGTGCTTATAGCGCAAATAGCTAATTTCTTTGTGTAGAAAAATGTTACATTTATCGTGATTAGTACTTCACAATTAAAAATTAAATGATTTATAAATATAAAATATTAAGTATTCTTTTAAGGTGTCTTTTTTTGAAAAGTATAAATGAACTGAGACATAAATTATAAAAATGAATAAAATGTGCTAAAAAAATTAATAGGTAACAATGCTAAACCAAAAAAACCGAAGATTGCCAATTTTAAGATTTTGACCCCTGAACCTTGTTGATACTAGGAACAGACAAATCAATTGTAATCGATTGATGATAAATTTTTCAAGGTTGAAACTAATTAAGATTTTAAATATGAATATAGAGCGAGTGATTGAAATGTTTATCAAATAAATTGCATGGCCATTTTAGTATTCTAATTTATAAGCTTCAATTAGGAATATCACGGGTGTGATTGAGCAGTGAGGCCACGAGTCCTGCGTCACAGATCAATCGAACCCATGGGCGCTTATTAAAGCAATTCTCATATTCGTCTCGCACGTCCAATTGAATTTTATTAAAGGAGAGACGGCGTCTGTCGCTATTCCATAAATGACCTCGACTGTAGAAGTTACAATTGTTTACGCAGACCTGCCTCACGCAATTCGTTTATAAATTTTATTCAAATTTAATGTCTTATTAAAATGATAGAGCGTTTTATTTTAATAACAGACTGTTAGATACTATTAGCTTTTATTATCAAACTTTGAACAATTCGCTCTCATCAGATTAAAAACATCGTCAAGTTCTGTTAACTTTATGACAATTGGGGCTTAAACTAGTTAAAAATAAACGCGATAGTAAGCAAATAACACAATTTAATATTTTCTGTAATAGGAAGATAAATTCAAACATTTGTTGTAAACTAAAAAATATTCATTTTTATGAACGACGGTCACTTAACATGTTCTTTTTTTACTCAAATTGCATTAAGTTTAATCGGATAAGTCAGCTATAATCCCAATTAGTAGACCTTCGCTTTAAAGAGTCACTTTTTGCTCTTCAACGACATTTTAATATTATAATAACATTTTAATATTATAAATTTTATTAACATGAGAACTTGACGACGTATTCTAGTATATATTTCTTGCAAAAAAAAAAAAACACTAAAATCCGTGTGAATTATCTCTACACTTCTCAAAAGAGTCGTCAATGTTTTGTTAATGACTTTCAAATTTCTCTTTGTTTCCTTATAGTTACAATTGAGTACTACATCGAGATAATGTTCATAATCATTAAGACTTGTTACGTTTTATAACTTTATGATATGTAATTGTCTTAAATTCTTCCTAAATTACGTCATCGACTTTAATATTGTACGGCAGATCTATTAAGAGTTTGATTTGAATTATTTTTATAATTAATACGCAGTTATAAGGTTCAAAAACAAAAAATAAATGAGAATAATATAAGTTATATATTGTGATTCTTGATATAATTATATATTCAATGTCAAACTATTACGCTTCCTATTTTGTATCTACTTTCATAATAAATAGATCGCAGTTTTGTGTGTAAAGCGATATTTCCGAAATGAGTTGGAGCGGCTTTTTAAAAAGGATCACTGTGGATTTTCAACAACGTTCAACTGAATCACCCGGTATATACGATTTAGTGCGTAATACTTTTAGGTAGTTCCTATAAGGAAACTATGGGCTATGGGCTAGGGGCTAGGGATTTAGAAGAGGCAGCTTTAGTTATAAATTAGGTATTTACAATGTAAAGCATTTTATTATTTTTAGATGAGTCGAGTTCGTCAGCTGTACGTTCATGCAGCACTTCGACAAGATATGGCCTGGTTTGATACTTCGTCTCAGTTCAATTTACCATCTCGCCTAGTAGAGTAAGTATTACATTGTTATTGTTGTTTTTCTCATATATGCTATATCAATGTTCAAACTAACTAGCTTGCTAATCATTAAGTATTTTATTTACGATAATCGACTCAATTTAAAATCAAATTTTCCTGGAGTATAGTTGAAATTAATCTTAGAAGCATATTTTCCATTTTCATCAGAATAAATACATACATGTTTTTGCGTATCGGAGTTTAAGCAAAACTAAGATCCTGCATACATCTTTATAAATATCAAATTGAATTAAACATTGTTCACTACATTATAATATCAAAATATTTCCACGGACTGATTTACAAGTATAAGGTAAAAAGGAAATAAAACCATGTTTATTTTATGAATACAATATCGTCAACATTAACATAAGTCACCTACTTAATAAGCAAAGCTTGCGTATCACTATCACAATAGCACAATATGCTTCTTATTTATAAACCGGACTCAGATGTCGAATCACAGACAGTATGACGCGACTGAAGTACATTTACGTGGCATACTAAAAGATACTGGCAGACACAATGTGATTTTTTTTAAATTAAAAAAATTAAAGTCAAAATAATTTCAAAAGGGCTATGAATTAAGATTTGTATCCGCGTCTATTTAGCCACAGTCGACGAGTCACTCTAAATAAACAAAAGATAGTTTGTTAACCGAATGTACTCAAGTTGCATGCGATCAATAAATATAGTACCATACCTAAGATCGGACATATAAATACAAGCATAAATGAAGAAACAAGATTAGCATTTAAGGATAAATTATTTCTTAACTTAAAACTTAGACTTCTTAAGTTGCCAATTTTCCTGTTTCCTATTTAGCGACAAATTCCTATTATAGCACATTTCTACGTTCATTTGTTTTATTATCTTTCTATTAAATTGGAATGTATTTTTTAATACAGTAATTTTTTAATCCGGTTTAAAAAATATGATCGAAAAAATTAAAATTTATTTTATGCTATATAAAAATAGTATAGGTACCTACATATTATATTTTTTCTATGAAATAAATTCAAATAATTTTTAAGAAAACTATGTAAAAACTCGATGATATTGACACACATTTCAATAAGTATTAATTTTATTTTAATGCATGCGTGCGCAGATGGAGGTAGAAATATTGCAGCGGGGTTTTCAACTATTACAGCACTCGGGGATTTACAATAAATCCCCTTGTAACTGTTTGAGGAAGGAAAATCATTTTACGCATTTCAATGTAATAATTCCAAATTGAAAATTATAATTTTAATAATTTGTTTATTTTATTACGTTTGCCACATAGTTTTTTTTTGTATGTAAACCATACATATTAAATTTAGTTTTTTGATAATAGTTTTTTGTTTAGAGTACTCCGGTAGTAGTAATGTTAAATTTAGCTCTCTTTAAAAATAATACGAAAAATTAAGGAAAAATACTATTAATAAATGGTTATAATTTTAGTTTGAATGACCTCAAATAACCTCGTCGGGAGATATGGATCTTAAAAGGCAATATCTCAGCTTAGAGCTATACGAATGTGAATACTTTTTATTACTTTTATCTTGTACATTTAGTTAAATTTTGCTAATCATTTTATTACACACAAGTATAGTATAACTTGAGATGTTGAACATATTACACAATATTGAATTGGTCATGTATTTGGAATGCATTACGTTCTGCGCTCATGTCAAAGCGATCGTAACAAAAGAAAAAAGAAATGTATACTCGAATAATGCAATGCGAAAAGTTTTTATAAAGGGATCTTAAGCTCAATAAATATATTTGTGTTCGCTGCATGACACGCATATACCTATACCTAAACTTCTGTATATGTGAACGAAACATTAATGCATTTGAGAAAAATAAGGGTTTATATAGATAGAGAATTAAAAATTTTGAAAATTTCAGTGACATGGCAAAATTGAAAGAAGGAATGGGTGAAAAGCTTGCGATTGTAAGTCATTTAGTTGGTACTGCTATAATTAGTACCTGCGTAGCTTTCCCGGTTGGTTGGCAATTGACACTTGCTTGCCTATCTGTTATGCCACTCTCCATTGCCGCTTCGGTCGGACTCGCTCATGTAAGTAGCCTTTTCTTACGTTAAATCCTTAATAATAACAGTATTTCATAATTGTTTCTATTGAAATCAATATATATTATAGAATATCTAAGTTATTCTAATGACCAGATTTAAGTAAGAATCAGTCAAAAATGTTTTAAAATCAAATTCGATTTTGTTATCAAAATTAGTATCAAACCAAATCATCAATGCGAGAACTGGAGTCATATACACAAGCTGGTAATCAAGCGGAAGAAGTGATCAGATCGATTAGAACAGTCGTTTCCTTTGGTGGCGAACAAACAGAGGTAGCACGGTAAGCAGTCATTCCAATAATTTACCGTTTAAAATTTTTACGCGGTTTTTTCCTTATGACTTGTTATATCGATTTTTAGTTTAAATAAACATATGTTCGGAACTTTTGTTGTTATACGTCAGGCGTTTTTTCTATTCTTATCAGGTACCGTTGTTTTTAAAATAAATAAAATACAAGCCAATACTTATTATATATGTAGAGAATAATATCAGTTTCGACTGTCTGTTACAAAATAAATTTATCCTAAACATTTCAACCTTGTCATTATACAAAATGATAATAAAAACATTACTTTCTTAATTACGGGCTTATCGCAAAACAATTGAAATTTATCTTTTGGTCTTAATTTGCATCCATGTTTTACTCACTATTTAGGGTTATGTCGCAACTGGACTCAAAGTAAACTCGAACTATAGGTCCAGTTGATGAAAATATTACCGGTCCCAATTTCTATATAAAATAACGTACTATTTCGTATACGTGGAATCTCTTTTATTTTATTGCCAACTATTTAGTTTTAACGATTACTAGTGACCTGTTAATAATGGATAGAGTACGACTTAGGTATTTCACGTGAAGTAAGTGTTCCTTATCTATGCAGCCGGAATGACAACAGAAACACAAACAGTTTTATATTTTATTAAATTTAATATCATTATTTATTATTGCACAACAATTTGAAATTACTTAACACCTATAAGTTTTTCTTCGCGTATATATTTTTTTGAAACTCTTGTCTGTCCATAATTGTTTATACAAGTTCAACGATACGAAAACTAAATTAGCTTTTTTTGTGACGCTACTATTATTTTTTACATTGGTCTACTTTGGAATTAAAGCATGTATTTAATATCTAGTTGTAAATTTGTGATTATTTGGTGTCTAAATAAACCTTTACAAAACAGCCATTCCGATTACAAATTACGGTAATTATATTATACAGATACGCAAAACTTCTGGAACCAGCCGAACGCAGCGGCAAAAGACGCGGCCTCTTCGTAGGTGCTGCGACTGGCTGCAGCTGGTTATTGACCTATTCGCTGAATGCTATCGCCCTAGGTTATGGAACACGACTTGTTCTTCAGGATTTAGAACTGCCTCCAGATGACAGAACTTATCAAGTTGGTGATATTATGAGTGTGAGTTTCTTATTTTATTTTTATTTATATCTTATTTTATGTAGAAAATTTATAATAATAATTCACTGTTTTAGTTAAATAAATATTCTATTAATAATACTTTCTATTGAATTTCCGGCTCCAAACGATAAAATTAATTAAACGTTTGCAGTTTTAATATTTTGTATAACATGATAGTGGCTTATATGGAAATGACAATGGGGATATCGCTGAGGGTTACAATTTATTCTCAAAGCATATACTTTTTTATTTTGGTCTAAGTAAAGCGATTTAATTAATTACATCGAAAATATCAATTTCACTAATATATATTATATTAATAGTAATTTCTAAGTAATATGGGACACCTATTTATTAATTGTATGTAGACGAGAATCAAGGAATAATTTTGTTTATAACAAAAACTTTTCCTGATGTTGAACAATGTATTTTTAATACAATGGTATTCTGACATTGGGAGTAAGGTGTTAGTTATATCGGGAAAATATAATATTCAATTCTTAGTAACATTAATTATACAGATTAAGTAATTTTAATTTATTCGTTAAGGCAGTTTGCACGCACTTACTTCTTAGTAACTGTGTAAGAGGAAGTGCTTTGAATGGAAACCTTAATAGATCGCTCTAGGGCATTTAAAAGAATTTCATTTTTGTTCCGTTTGAGTTAAGCTTAAATTATTTAAAGTATTTTAATAGCCAACTTTAATCACGTGAACAGTTCGCGTGACATTTGTAATGTATACAGATATTTTATCATAGCTTTGTTAAAATGAATTCTAGATTCTATTCAGTATCTACATGGCAACTCAGAGCATAACATTCTGCGTGCCGCATGGAGAATCTTTCGCCAACGCCAGAGCAGCAGCAGCGAGCATCTTCTCCCTAATTGATAGGAAGCCGGAAATTGATGCGTTTAATAAATTAGGAGCTAAACCAAGACGCTTATTGGGAAATATTACTGTGGATAGAGTACACTTCTCTTATCCTTCCAGAGCTGATGTTGAGGTTAGTTTTGACATTTCATGATTCATACTGTTATATACCTATATGGTACCTATGTCATAACTTTAGGTCTCTGTTGAATGGACGATGAAAACTCACCAACTCGTTCCAGCTCAGTCAGTAGTTGAGTTGCATCGAAATCACGAACGCAAAATAAAGGGTTTTCAATAAATTAATAAAAAGACAATTTAGAATTCGATATCATGTCTTATTTTGCGAGTTTCTTGTGGTATTCTTCTCGTCATACGCCGATGAGCAAGTGCACGCCTTTAGTGTCTATGCTAATAAACGATTTTCATTCATTTCGTTTCACTCGTAATTGAAGTCGATATAGTTAAAATAAAATAAAAAACGTGTGCAGGTACTAAAAGGATTCTCATTAGAAATAAAAGCAGGGGAAACTGTGGCATTGGTAGGGGCTTCTGGTTGTGGAAAATCAACTGTATTACAATTGGTGCAACGTCTATATGATCCAGATTCGGGTTCTGTCAGTTTAGATGGGCGGGATGTGAAGAATCTAAATCTTAATTGGTTACGTTCTTCTTTGGGTGAGTATTATTGAAATTAATTTAAAAGTCATTTAACAGCAATGAATGTAGTCAATAAATCTATGAAAAAAAATTAATGTAGACATACGATGGTACTAAATATAAATTACATAGTTCCGTATACGAAACTCAGAAATAGTCATACAATGAACGTTCTATATAAAAAATAAATAACGTGAAATCAAAACTCACTGTT
This sequence comes from Tineola bisselliella, assembly GCA_028551675.1. NCBI lineage: Eukaryota > Metazoa > Arthropoda > Insecta > Lepidoptera > Tineidae > Tineola > Tineola bisselliella. The sequence continues at coordinate 49,524 of JAPWLS010001825.1, read as the reverse complement.
CAGGATGCACGGTTGATTAATACGCAATGTTTACAAACAAAATTGATCAAAGATAAGGAAATGTTTTAAGGAAAACGCTTTTCGATATCTTTAACAAAACCTATACCCACTATTGTGGAATTAATATTTAATATTTACATTAAAAATACATTAGTTTTTCGGAAATACCAATAAATTAGTCATTGTTTATGAGTATTTTATGAGTTTTATTTGATGAGTAGGTATATTAATATAATATGTTAAACAAAATATTTACAGGCGTGGTTGGGCAAGAGCCATGTTTATTCCGTGGAACGGTTTATGAAAATATAGCACTCGCTGATCCAGAAGCTAGTAAACAACAAATACAAAAGGCCGCAGAACTTGCCCATGCGCATTCCTTCATCATACGTTTACCTAATGTAAATAATACATATATATTTAATTTAAATTACTAACATATGTATTAATAAAAATGTAGTGAATTTTTGTTTTCTAATGGGTTATTTTTCGGATATCTATAAATATTTAGTAATACAACAACTTTATTTATCAAGAAAATAACAACAATAATAACATGTCACTACATTTCAATAAGAAAATTGATATACATTGTGTATCTTTAATCCCCAAATTACTAAAGGATTTCCTGTGTTATTGGTTTCAGGGCAATAATAATACAACATCCGAAACAAAACAGTTTTTTTAAATAATGTGGCATTTATACATAAAATGTGTATATAATTCAAAGATTATATCATGTGAAATACAATTTTTAGGGTTACGACACTGTTATTGGAGAACGTGGTGCATCTCTTTCTGGAGGTCAAAAGCAAAGAATAGCAATTGCCAGAGCACTCCTTCGAGAACCTGCCGTTTTATTATTAGATGAAGCGACATCTGCTCTTGATCCTGCTTCTGAAAAACAAGTTCAAGCTGCTTTGGATAAGGCTAGAGTTGGACGGACTACATTACTGGTTTCGCATAGGTAAATTGATCACTTATTATTCTGACTTGTGTATATGTTGAGGACAGCTGTGGCTTAAAGATTGAAGTGACTCATGGTCAGAAGACCCACGTTCTAATCTCAAAAGATTTGGCCCAATGTGAGTTAGTTGCATAGGAAAGACGACTTCTTTTTTTCAGACTTTTTTTCGTAGTAACAATATAATAATATGCTACTAAGTAGGTATATAAAAATAAAAGAAATATATTTTGTTTCTCAGTTTATCAAGCATAATGACAGCTGATCGAATTGTATATATGGAACAAGGAGTTATTGCAGAACAAGGAACGCACGAGGAACTTATGGAATTAAAAGGTTTTTAAATTATTAATTTTTATTTGTTTTAAAAACCCTTGGAGATACTATTTGTAATTAAGTAAAGTGTTTGATTATAGGTGCATACTTCAATCTAGTATCTCACGACTCGGCAGCTAGAGAGGGAAGTCTGGCAGAAACTGTTATCGCCGAATCAGATGATCTTGAACATGATACTACACCATCACGAACTGATGTTAAAAGAAGATCAAGACGTCCTGTTAGAAGACATTCAACTAGAAGAGGTAAGTGTTAATTTTGAATAGTCTGCTTTACTGATCTAGCTAACTATTGATATGGCGATATTAAATAAATAATGTTTTCTTTATAGAATCTCATGATTGGATGACACCTCGTGGTTCAATCACTTCAGTTATGTCCACTGCTCTTCAAAATTTTGCATACAACGTTGATGATGAATCGGAAGTTGATGAAAGTGAAGCAGTAAGTGTCAAGCAAAAATACTAATTTTTTATGCTGGCTTGTTTTAAAAGTTAACAAAATGACTATATAATTACAGGACTTGAAGGCTAGTGATTGGGAGCTCTTAAAATTGAATGCACCAGAGTGGCCGCAATTGCTTGTCGGCAGTATTGCAGCAGCTGTACAAGGAGCTTGTTTCCCCATATTTGCTTTGCTTTTTGGACTTGCTATTGGTGTGAGTATTCCCTTTTTTTTAAATAAGCTTAAGTTATGTAATTATAGTAAATATTGCTTAATGTTAAATTAAATTTCGTTTTCAGGTATTTGCTTCGGAGGATCATGAAGAGATCTTAGCATCGTCAGCTTTATTGTCGGGAATGTTTGTGGTTGTTGCAACCATTGCTGGTATCAGTATGTGTTTACAAAGTACATGCTTCACAAGTGCCGGTCTAAAAATGACTACTAGGCTACGAGTTCAATGTTTTGCTAGTTATTTAAAACAGGCATGTTGGAATTCTAATTTACTTATATTCAATGAGATTATTTGGATTTGCTAACTTTGTTTTTTTTTTAATGTTTAGGAAATAGCCTATTTTGATAGTGAGAAGAATACAGTGGGGGCTCTATGCGCTAGACTTAGTGGTGACGCAGCCGAGATTCAAGGAGCGACTGGTTTGAGAATAGGCCTTATTATTCAAGGTGTAACATCCGTTGTTGCTGGCTTTATTATGGGCATGTGTTATGATTGGAAACTAACTTTAGTTGGAACTGCATTTTTGCCTATTGTAAGTAAATACACCGAAGAGTTGTATGGTTTAGTGTAACAAATATATAAAAAAAATATTATGTCTAGATGGTTGGTAGTATATGGCTAGAAGGCATAGTATCTCAACAATCTATAGTTGATGAGAAAGCTGCAATCGAAGACGCTTCTACCATTGCCACTGAAGCCGTCGTTAGTGTTAAAACAGTACAAGCACTTGGTATGTAATATGACAATCGTTTAAACTTTAAACAAAAGATTATAAAAATACTGATAATTAACTTAATTTCAGGTGTTGAGAAACATTTTCTGGACAGGTATCAAGTAGAACTAGAACGCGCCAGTCAAGCCGTAGCAGTTAAGACCAGATGGCGTGGTTTGGTATTGGGAATGGGTTTCTTTATTCCTTTCGTCGCTTATTGTAGCGCTACAGTTTATGGAGTATATTTAGTTGCGAGGGAAGGCTTGGAATATAAAATTGTGTTACTGTAAGTTAATACTCTTGATACAAGTTAAAATTAATAATTGCTCTGTGTGATTTGAATATTCGTAATTAATTCTAGAGTGACTGAGGCTGTAATGTATGGGGCATACATGTTGGGACAATCGCTGGTGTACGCTCCTAGCTTTAACGCTGCCAGAGCTTGCGGTGCAAGAATATTATCTATTATTAATAGAGAACCTAAAATTCAAAATCCAACTGGTATTAGAGATAGACGAGATTGGGTAATGACATTATCTTAACATTATTACTCTTGAGTTTATTAAGAAATAACTAAAGCGATATTTATTTATATAGGTGGCAACAGGAAAGATTCGATTTTCAAATCTTGAGTTTAGTTATCCAACTCGCTCCTCTCAAAGAATACTCTACGGGTTGGATTTAAAGGTAGAAGCAGGAAAAACAGTTGCGCTTGTTGGACCATCTGGGTGTGGAAAATCTACCGTATTACAATTGTTGCAGAGATTCTATGATCCCGAAGCAGGGAGCATTGTAAGTTTTATTTATTTAATAAGCTAAAGGAATTGTGTGAAAATACATAATTAACGTTTTTGAATTTTCGAAGTTCATAACTATTAATTAAAATAATAATAACAATTTATTTATTTGTTTTCAGGAATTAGATAACCGTGATACTCGTCTTGATATAAGCATACCTCGTTTGAGGAAGCAGTTGGCAACAGTACAACAGGAACCGATATTGTTAGATAGGACTCTCGGAGAGAACATTGCTTATGGTGACCACAGTCGCACTGTACCAATGCAAGACGTCGTCGCTGCTGCTAAAGTTGCGAACATACATAGCTTCATCGTCTCTTTGCCGAGTGTAAATATCCCGTTTGAAACTCCACAAACTTCTAAATTTCTTAAGACTCTAATCTACTTGTTAAATTCTAGGGTTATGACACAAAATTAGGGCAAGGAGGTGCTCAATTATCAGGAGGTCAGAAGCAAAGAGTTTGCATCGCGAGGGCGCTAGTTCGTTCCCCGCGAGTTTTACTCTTAGATGAGGCTACTTCTGCGCTTGATGCTAGTAGCCAGAAGGTAAGATTATCAGTTTTCATCATACTAATTCTAAAAGTAACAAAGTAGTAACATTTGATTCTAATTGCAGACCGTGTCTGAAGCTTTACAAGCTGCTGCTGGTGGCAGAACGTGCATCACAATTGCGCACCGACTCTCAACAGTAAGGGATGCTGATCTCATCTGCTTTATTAAAAGTGGTGAGTTGTAATATTCAGATTACAGTGTAGTGAATGATTTAATTACGTCTGTGTTCCACCGAAATCTTAAATGAACCTTTTTAGGTACTATTGTGGAGCAAGGCACTCATTCAGAATTAATGTCAATGAGGGGTCACTATTGGAAGATGCAACAAACGCAAGAATTTGATACCTAAGATAATTTACTAAATTAGCTGCTTAAATTTTATATACCTAGCCTGTTATTTTTAAATACCCGGCTTCATAGTCTTTTTAAAACTCAAACAATATTATAAATAAGTAAATCAATTTTGAATGTAATATTTAAAAAAATAAAATTAATAATCTCGAATAAATGCAATTTTATGTATTTATAATGTGAAACAATTTACTTGTAAACAAATTAGTTTGATATTAAGAAGAAGCTGGGTTTATAATATATAGTTTAGATACGAGTAGGTTAGGATCGCTGCTTTAAAATAGTGTTAGAGATTTGTTTCATTAAACACTTTTGCTATTTGTTGAATTATTTTTTATTAAATACCTACATTAACAATTTTGGTTGATATTAGCATGATAGCACGTGTATAATCTATAACAATAATAAAACAATATAGTTTTTATGTTTGAACGAACTATTATTGATAGCAAAATAATTTAAATAAACCTAAGATTTCTACTTTAAACTGCACTTTAGCGTAATATCAAATGGAGCGAAAAAATATATTAAAATCATTATTTTTCAATAACATTAAGATATTTGAATAAATAACAAATAAAGTAAAAATAGGAACTATAATTTTAAATTGAACTTTTTTCTACATTTTTTTAAAAGAAATATTAATTATTAAAAAAAGTGCTGGTAACACCGATTTATACAATAAATTTGACAAATATGTTTTCTTAAATTTAATATTAACTTATATTTATTAACAAATACCTACTTTTGTTACACATACAATAACAAAGATTATAGATTAATTACGCTACCTAAGAAACTTTATTATTAATAAAAGAAAGCAACAAAATTCTGCTGTTCATTTAGTTCTTAATTTTTTTTCTCCATTGAATACTCAATAGCTGCTTTTGTATATCAATTTATAATCAAGTATAGCTCTAGCTGTCTTTGGGAAGTACCTACTAAAAATCTCAAGTGAAAATTTTACAATTTTGATACTTGATTAATGCCGTCTGGTTTGCACATTTTGCGTTAAAATCTAATAAAAAGGTTTGTTATCGTGATTAATTGACATTGATAACATTGACTTATCCCGGAAAAAAATGTTAACTTTGGAATTTATTAGTAATTATTTGGTATGTTACAGTAATGTTACACGGAGGTATGAATAGTTAAATAATTTATTATAAGTTTTATCCCGGTAAAGGTGCTTCCTCATAAAAATCAGGCTCATCATCCTTTTCAATAACATTTTCTGTACAATCAAGCGCACTCAACTCTTGGCTTGTAAATATATGCACGAGAGACATTCGTAGAGGAACACATAGTACTAGGAAGACTGGTAGTGCTAACGAGAACTTAGATGATTTTACTATGTATAACACAATCAAACCGGCAATCTGTATCAACGTATATATATGCATCTTCATTGTAGGTACCTGCAAATAAAAACAAAAGATTTACTTTCAAGAACTAATGTAGCAAAATTTTGCAAGTAATAAAAATTACCCGTCGAACATAAGGAACTTGTGGATGATGTTTGACTGGTTTTAACATTAAGATACAACGATCCCAGAACTGAATGCCGCCAAGCGCCGATATGCCCATGTAGAAAAATACGCCGAAAAGAACTGCCATTGGTACCAGACGTAGCCAGCTGCTTGCTAAAACACTGATGCCGACCAGTATAGAGACCATCAAGCTTGTTACACGTTGCTCTGAAAGTATTATAATAATCTCAATATAAAGTAATCATATAAATATTGTTGTAATAAAAAAAGCGATATATTCTAAAATGTAAATATCAAAAATACTTCACCTTTAATATGTAGAACGTGAGGATGGTCACCCGGAGCATGTGTAGTGGACATGACGGTGAGAGCGGAAACATGACTGACGCTTCGTACTGTGGCTACACATTGCCATGGTGCCCCAGCCATTCCACAAAGCGCATTCACAAACGAAATGAGTACTATATCCATGTGAAATCCACTTCCCTTCTTCAGTTTGCGTTCTGGTTTATCCACGATTAACCTATGTACAAAATTACAATGTTTAGTAAATTTTAAATAAACATATGTAAGAAAATCAATCAAGCAAAAGCTAATAAAAATTGATTTACTCGGCGATATGTGTCTCCAAGAAGACTATGATATAGACCATTAGTGCTGGGAGTAGGCTTGCAAATGCTGCCCAAACAGGAATGCTCTCGATTCCAGGATTTAATGGTACCAGCCATGAACGAGAAGCTGTTGGTGACAATCCAGAAGGAACTTTTAATGTCTCTGTCCAGACGGGTACAAAACAGGATACCCCAACCATAGTGACAATTCCTATTGGCACTCCAAAGTCACCTAGAGCTCGTCGGACCTGAAAGAATATTTGAGATTACATTAACCCAAAGTAACTAAACTACATTACCACCACATTCGATTGATATTAGAGACTTACACTGCGACCAAGAAACTTTCCATTTCGGAAAATTCGGAGATAATAGGCTATGATGAAGGTGGATAAAGTCAGCATTGTGCAAAAGAGTGCGGTGTTTGGTTGGGGTTGCATATCATCGTCATTCTCATTATTTCCAAATGTATCTGAAATTATATTCCAAAATAAAATCCACAGTTCGTTAAGGTTTATTTACTTATTATTATTATTCCTACCGTTCTTAATAACGTTGAATTGATTGATACTTGAGTTATCGCTGCAATAATCGTATCCAACAGGATGTGCGCGATAAATATTAATTGTTGCTGTTATAGGTTCAGAAATAAATATCATTGAGATAAGAAAAGCGAACATGTCTTCCGTAAATCTAGAAATAGAAAAAGCTAATGTTAAAATCTAAAAAAGAATAACGAAAAGTGATGAGACGTGTGTCTGTCTTTTCAGTTTGGCAGATTATATTTAAATTCCTTCGAATCATACTTTTCAGTTACGAAACCCTACAAACATATAGGTTTTATAAATAATAATCATACTATAATACTATATAATACCTGGTGATACGTTTTACAGCAACACTTCCCTCAAATGCAGCTACAACCAAAGCAATTATAATCATCCATAAGCCGCAGTACATCCGTGCAGCAAGGAAGTCAAATTTATATGATTGACAGAAATCAGCTAAACCCTCATCTAATAACAATAATGGGCCAGTCGCTCCAGTTATCATTAAAGGTTGTCCTGATAGTAATGAAAATATGATCCCTCCAGCGCAGGTAAAAACGAGCGTTTCAGAAATTCCCATGGCGCCATAAGTTTTTTCAGCAAGCAATCCGCCAAAAGTAATAGCCGATGATAAAGCGGCAAAGTACATAAATATTGTAGCAGCTAAACATTGGCCATTTAGAGCATCGACGAAATCTGATATGTACCACCTGTACCGTTGTTTTATATCTCGAATAACTCCTGAAACATTAATAGGGCATTTATTAAAATTGTAAGTATATTGTTGTACTGAAAAATGGTTCGGGAATTACCGACCTCCAAAGATTTTTCTTGTCCTTGATAGTGGATTATAAGGTTCCTCAGGTGGAGACCTTTCTGTTTCAGCGGTCAACAAAGCATGATTTTCTTCAACTGTTTCTCGCGCAATTAAATGGTTTTTCTTTTGTAGGGCTTCACGCTTTCGTCGTTGAATCATTTCAGATTTAGCTCGAAGTTCATTAAATGGTAATAAAGCCTCACCTCCTAATTCTCCGGGAGGCAGTACAATAGAATCGTCGAGAAATTCGTTAATAGCTGATAATAATGCTTTTCGGCCTTCTGCCTTGTAAGCAATTTTGTGGAAAGAAGGATTCGACATGAGCGTTGATATTGCTCGACCCACTTCATGGTAGTCTAGATTAGCAGTGCTCGGGCCCAAAAGAATAAACATAAAACGTACTGGCACAGGAACTTCCGTTACGTCATCCATTAAAATACTTTGAGATAATCTGACAAATGCAATAGTGGGCTGCTCGAGAAAATCAACTGCACCTACCAAGACTGTAGTAGCCTCAGCGTCGTAAGGAATGCGGCGAATTATAGAACCATTATTATGCCGTCGAAGTTCCTCATGAGAGAAATTTGCAGCAACACTAAGTTCTGCTTCTAGACTGCGCGCTCCACTCATATCTAATTTTTCTGTTAACATGTGTGAACTCCCGTATTTATCATTATCATTATAGGGATTCTGAAACTAATTATTTTTATTTATTACCCACAAAAAATGAAAGTACCTACTAATTATCTACTCATTATAATATGCTTACCTGCAGGCTTGAGTAAGATAAATGTTTTCTTCCACCAATAATGAACCGAAAACTACGATCTTCATGCACGTGTTTGTGACGTAGCAACAACGAACGCATTACTATCGCTTTATCTGCTTCTTCGATTAGCCTATCGCTCACCATACTCTCAACTACACGAAAAGCCACTCCTGGTAAATCTCGTTCTTCAAGATCAAGCAATACGACTCCAGCTTCGAGACATCGACGTAAGTTTAGAAGCGAATGAAACGATAATGGTGCGACGTGTGGTCGTCCCCAACGATCAGATCCTTCTTCCACGTCTTCTTCGTATTTTATCCAACGAGCAGTTTGTTTCCATTCTGGTTTTCCCCCTTCTCCAGGTGACAGTTCATCTAACTGCACGAATACAGAATGTGGTTTGTGATCATAAGTTTTTTTGTTTTGGTCTCCAGTTTCACCTATTTCGTCCTCTTCAAGACCGGTTTCTATATCTGAAGCTTGCGTTTTCTGAAATATAATATTTTATCTATTTCAGCTATTACCATAAAAATATAATATAACAATAAGAACAAGTTTAATAATATTCCACAATTGATGTATTTTACAATAAAACATTTCTTTTACAAAAAAATACACTCTTTAAACGCTTCACCTCAACATGCGCTCCATTGCGGTAATTAGCTTCTGTGACTTGATCCTGGACGTTCGAGGGCTGTAAAGGTTCATCTAGGGCGGTACCTATTCCATTTTCTTCTTGAAGAGAATATTTTCTATATTTATTATGCCCCCGACTGTAATCAATATACGGCGTTATTGTACAAAATTACATAATATTTATACTTATTTCAAACAAATGATGGTATAGATCCAACAAAAAGAAATAAATACTAAAGTACCTATATATATAGTAGTTTAAAATACGATATTTGCAAGGAATACGTCGAGTAACAAATAACCCAGTACAAGTTAATTGCAGACAATTGTAACGTAACAGTAATGTTTACAATATAGATAGCATAATAATCGTTTTACAAACAACCACATTCAGGTTATAGCTATTAATTTTTTGTCACTTTTGGATCAAATGACGGAAGTCTTTGTCGGTAAATTATATTTTTATTATTGTTTGTAATTTTTTTTTAGAATTGATAATAATATTCTAGTCAATATACTAAAACAGAGGTTTCCAATCTTTTCTGGATCGCTTTAAATTATTAAGCGCTCTTTAGCACTTGTTCCAACGTTGAGAGCTCCAATATTTTTTTTAAAAATAAATTTGAAGATAAGTAACAAATATGATTTTCGATGGTCCCACACCAGGCAATGCCTGTCACGTGGGACCCTTCACTTAATATTATAAACTAACTAACTATATTACAAAATTTTTAAATTAACTTTATATAAATTTTAATCGGAATTACTTATAAGTCGGAAAATATATAAAACACTATAATATGTGATGAATATTTTATATATTTCATAATTGTTATATGAATGTTTCATAAAATATTCATTTACATTTTTGCAGCCTTTATAACGAATTCATGTAGCCTTTGATACGTTTTATGCACTACAACTTTCTGAGTTAGTTCTACAAAATAATATTAGTATACGTGTAATATATGTACATATACGTATATTAAATAAGCGAGATGTCTATTACAGAATATTCCCCGGTCATAGCATTTGTGTCACATTACTATTAAAATTAATATGTTTATAAACTGAGTTGTGGGCAAATAAGTCAACATACACCGAGCAGGTATCTGTTTGTCCGAGAGGCGCGTTATGTGAATTGATATATGTAATAATATTTACTTAAAGTAAAAATAGTGCTTATCCAGAGGTCGATAGCTTTAAATTAAATAGCATTCAGTACAGTCAAGGTAGACATTGTTTACTTTATGAATAAAAAAGTATGTATATTGACCATGAAATGTATTTCATTACCTTTGATTGTTTAAAACCTAATTGAATTATTTATTTTAATACTAAGGAATAGAATGTATCTAATGTGATATCGGATATTTAATAATTGAATTGAAATAAAAAAATATATATATATATATATATATATATAATTTTATTAATATTAAACAAAAATATATATAGCAAAATCGATCTATTCATTTACACCAGTGATCAATTGAGAAATAAATGAAATATGACATGAAACATAATAATTGCCTTTTCGCTGCTACAAAGAAGAATAAATTTATTTAATTGAGACCAACGACAAAACTGAAATTTAAGCTGGAGCTACCATGAAAGGCTACATTCTTTCGGTTAATCATACTCCCTCATCATCAATCAATCATAGTCATCAGTAATCAATAAATTATAATAGATTCGCGAGCTATTTATGTAAGCAATTAAGTTTTTAAGAAAGGTTAAATACTTTTTTGACTTCGCGCTCATTGCTGCAGGAAACACTACAGTTGACTATCGTAGGAACAGACGTCCAAATCGTTTAAGAATAATAGAAAGATTGCAAAATAATAGGTTCTAGAAGTTTCCGCACATAATAAAATAATGAAATAGATATAATAATTAATGCAATACAAATACGGCCTTGTTTATTGATTGGTAGTTACGGGATTCTTTAAGAAAATGTCGACATTAGCACGAATAATTAAAATAGTGCAACACACTTATTGATCTCACACTAATGCATCAGACAATAAATAATATCTATCATGTAGTTAGTTTGTAACTTTAAAACAAAATTCGTGATAATATTACTATAATATTTATAGATGGTATTTCTGGTAATAATTGCTTTTAAAGGCTCTCGCAATAATACTGTAAGGGTGGGTATAGACTGTGAAATTGTGTTCGATCGCGCATTGTAGCTGTATACAGGCATTGTTGCAAAGCGCCCAGTGTGTACACGCTATAATGTCAAAAATTCGTAACATATAGATTGCTGTATGTTGATTTCCAATAATTGAGATCAGTTTTATTAAAGCAAATTTCATATATAGTATATTCACGAATTTATATCTTCCATTTTAACATCCATTTTAGAGATGGAATGTGTACAAAATATGCACCAAATGCGAAAATATTTTTCGTTTCACCTTTGTAGTTAATAATAACAGAGGAAATTGAACATTCATATTTTACTTTTAAATAAACATTTGTTTCGAATATATTTATTTTCGCAAAATAAATAATATTTTGCAACTATATTGTAATTTTCAGATATTTTACTTACAAGTGTTTCTCCAGGTCTTGTTCGCTGAGAGGGCTGCGAAGAGCACCAAATTGTACTCGACGAATGTTCTGTAATAGAATGTTACTTAAATACATAAACCTAATTCCAATTGCCTAAACAGAAGCTACTTACTCTTAAGTTAACAATTAATAGTGTATTAGAAAATTAAAATATACCTACCTACTTATTGATGTCAAGTCAATCACTAAAAAGTTTTATTTATTATTCATTGTACTGTTTAATAAAATAGATCCCTAATTAAAATGTTTGTCTTTTATACTTTATAAACTTCAATAAAACTACAGCAAAAGTTCCCTACTGTTATAAAAGTTTAAAATTGAAGTAAGCGTTTTGAAAATTAACTTCAGATGATCTCAGCCGGAGTGCGATTATATGCCCGACTATTACAAATAAAAATATGAAACAGTAAACAGTCTATCATTTGAAATAGTCAAAAATTAATAGTCTTTAAAATTCTAAATAAAATATAAGATATACCTATACGTGATATACGTACAATGACGCAGCAACAAATTCGAGGTAATAATAAAAATAAATAAATAATAATAATACTAATACACATAAGAAACAAATTTAGAGCAATTGGCGATCTTTTCACTAAAAGTAATTTCTTCCAGACAACCAATGTAATATTTTATTATTATAAACTGAAAGACAAAGTTTTCCCTTTTGTATATTTGCATTGCATTTATTTTAAAATTCGCTCCGGATTAAAATAATACAGAACAAAAGCTATAGGAAGCCGCAAAAAAGTATTCACAAAATTTACGTATCAATTTAATTAATCATCAATTCAGAAAACATTTTGATAAATCAAATTTTATTTATTAAAAAAAAAAAGCTTTGTAAAAACATGTATTATGTTAGCCTAGCATGACCTCAAAATATCTTTTAATTATTTATTTATTTGCATTCTTAACATAACAACCAGATATAGGTTTAATAAACTATCGTAATTTAAAAACCATAATCGGCTAGGATGAGTTTAAACGCTTTGCAGAAAACGGTTTGAATTTATTGTTATATCCTACATGAAACGACATATCGATAGACAGATGGACAGCCCCTTTCTACAACACATATTTCACCCTTGATATTTGAGGCAAAATGAATTCTCTATTAACCACCCACTTGTTAATCGAATACTATACATTATAATTGACTGAAAAATTATGTATAAATTTGTGCATATACTGCATATTGCAACAATAAATACATTCGATGGTATCCTTATAGCTTCAGTGGTTTGTATGTAAGTTCTATAAATGGGCATGTAAGGAAAGTGCTAACAATGTGGCCGTGGTGAATAATCACTCTATTAATTGAAAATGTTAGTAAATAATCTCGGAAACTTTTATACATAGTTTTAATAATGTTTAATTAGTTTCAATTGAGCAATATGTAGTGCAAAAGTTGTATCATAGGCATATAGTGACAAAGTAAATAATAAAGTTACAATTGATTTACTGGGAGTTGAGAGACGAGAATGTGCTAGATTGTAAGCAACAGGCGACGGCCGCACTTCCTTTAATAAATTGCAAAGGGGCTTTCGAGAATACGATCAATCCTATAGACACGGCCTCCACCTAATTTTAGTAATTATATGTATATTATGAAAGTGTCATTGGAATGTTCAGTTGAATCCTTGACCAATATAAGAAAATAAACATACTATATATTATAATATATAACTATGCAATTATGTTATTACTTTTAAATCAAGGTAAATAAATTGCAGGTTTAAAAGTTCCAACCTATCTATATAGATTTTTTTATGTCTAAACAAATACAGTATATCTTTAAAGAATACAAATAATGCAATTACTCACGATTGCTTACAATTGTAATTGTAAGTTGGGGTCAACTTAATAATAAAGATAAAAGTGAAATGTATTTTCTTTCTCAAAATATTAGTTCTCATTTACGGAGACATTGTAAAATAAAGTATGTACTTACATTAGGTTCTTGATGTTCCCGTTGTATTTTTATTACATCTATTGACAAAATATAAAATGAGAGTTAATTGTATGTAAAACAATAGATCCATTTTAAGCTTATTTGTGTATGAGTACTGTGTATATTTCTTACCCCTATGAGTGAATGCGTGTTCTTCACGAAGGAAGTTTGGTTCTCGTCCAAACACTCGATCCATCTCTGAATCCAGCTCCACTGGATCCGCTCCCAAATTCTATAACAATATATTTATTCAATCTTTATTTCTCTTAATTACAGAAGAGTTCCTACGTGAGCTACTAATGACTGAAAAATAAAATGTAAAAAATACTCTCCAGCTTGCGCATACTGAAACACTGACTAAAACTCTTGACGTCATTCAATCGCAATCCTATTGACGCTCTACCCTTTCCATTACGACAAAAATGGGGCTTCATTGGGAAATAGTACGAATTCCAGTCAAACATGAAAACCAACCTAGCCTTGCACTTGACTCGGAGCGAAGGAGGTGACTGGTTCCACTACCAATCCGTCACCACCTTTACCCGCATGATGAAGAACTAACCTAAGTCTTCTCTGAAGGCATAGTGTGACAAGAGTAGGGGGCTAATTTCACACCTTTCACCACATGGAGGACTTGTCCGACGGAAGGCCACTAACCCCAACAATCCCCCGAGGGAAAATATACCTACAGGAGAATGTTATAACTTTAAAATAAATTTTAAGTTAATACATATAAAGTATGGCAAAAGCGTATTCCAAGCTCAAGGCATACATAATATTAAAGCGCATACTTAATGTTAACGGAAAAATCAAGGTACATTTTTCATAGCAAAAAGTATCTAATAGTGCTTTGCTAAAAGTGAGACAATGTAGATAGTGTAATATTAAATTCAGCCTAGCGCATTTTATATTTTGAAAAATAGCGTGTCGTGTAATATATTCGTTTATATCTCTCAAATTTAGTTGTACACAGAGCGCGCCGAGACGCTCCCACAACATTGCATTTGATTCGCTTCAAAACATTTCCTAGAAACTTATGAGGGCCAATAATAATTTATACAATTGTGAACATGTAAAACCTTAAAAAACAATAAAAGTTCTGGTGGCATTCTTAAGACTTCTAAAAATCCCTGTTAATTAAAAAAAAGTCTGTTAATTAATGTGGTTAAAACAAAAAAAAAGCACCAGTCTTCAGCTGACTAATAGAACCATGAAGATATTTACTGATTCTTAAATTTTATATATATCGATATATATGTAGATATATTATAAACGAAAGTTCAAAGACCCCTCACATTAGCTCCGATCATTTGAATTTTGAATTTCGTTCTTTTTGTAACATAAAAAAAACAAACGCTAAATTTAGATATAATAAAGACGATTGATTGTCTTAATGATACTAATGCCAATCAATTAGCTACCATTTATTATTAGATAATTTGTTCTGAATTTCGCGGGTGGTCATTAAACAAATCGACATAAAATGCAAATAAATCCAATATTCGCAAATGCAATTGCGCAACATTTAAATAAAACAATTAGTTATTTAAATTAACTGTTGTAACAACAGCTTATTAAATTATTTAGCACAGCTTATTAAATTGTTTCATAAAACATCTCATGCTATTATTTTGTGCTCAAAGGTTTCTAGTTATATAAACAAGAGAATTTTATTAGAGCTCTCTTTTATGCATGTTTTAATAGAATTAAATTTAGGATTTTAAATTGAAGCACTTATGTATTTAATTATAACACCCACTGTCCTATTTTTTGATCTACAACATCAGCGTTAACAAATGAATACTTCTTTTTTCTTCTTCAGGTTTTCCACTAAATTTCAATAATATATATATATAATTCTTTTTGAGTTAAATTAATTTAAAGAAAAGACAGTGTGTCATTGTCACATTCCCGCGCTCTAATTTTCCAACAAAAGTCAAATAGGAAATTTAAAAAAAGAAGTAACCTTTTCAACACCAAACCTACACATATCAATCATAGAACAACGACGGATTTCTATTTTAACAACTTTTCAGGGGAATAATTAAATATGTATGCATGCACTTATAGTGTATAGCTATGGGCACCAGCATAACATATAAACACAGAATCAAAAATGTTGCTACGAATTTTTCAGGCGACCAGTTTCTGAGCTCCACTACCTAACTGGCGCTGGGGTTGCTTCAGCTCAGGTGCATATGTTGTTAACACTTATTAACACTTACAGTATTAACCACTCAATGTAATGACTAACACTGGAGTATCCCGTAGAAATAATCTTGTTTTAGAACTTTTTAAACTAATCTAAAAATGATGAAAAAAAAGACGATATAAAAGTGTATATATAAATATAAAATAGTATTTGTAGAAAAATAATTGGCTAAAAGTCTAAATATGTTATATAAGTATATATATAAAGCCACTGAATTAATAAATGAAATTCAAGTTTTTTAATGCAATTTATTTTACGTGAAATAATTATAACTATTGTTTAATTAATTACCTTTATTTATGTTTAAAAAAAATTAAAGATTTTTATCACTATATAACTAATAAATTAGACATTATAGTTGTACTTATTTAATATACCACTCTTATTTTCGTTTCGAGGCTCACACGCGAGACACACATGTAAACGCGAGAGTTCAGTACAGAACTGGACTGGAGCGGATGTTCGCAGCCACTGAGTCTTCGTTGCGACCACCGTGTAGCGAAACAGACGGGCGCCCACCCCCTTGAAATCACCCCTAGTCAAGGTTGGTTAAAGGCTAGTTCACATTTGAGCTAAAAGCTCTATAAATACAAAAAATATATTTTTTAAATATATATATTTAGAAGAAAAATTGTTGCTACACAGAGATCGGGAGTTTTGCAGGTCGGATTGAAATATTGATTTATGTTCAGTCTACTACAGACATATTTGATGATCGCCGTAGTTTAAGATTTACTCAAAATAATAATAATAATAATAATAATAAGACGCTTTGTAATGTATTTTGCATTACAAACATTAACATGGAAAATATTATAATATCAGATTATATTTCTATTTATATTATCTTAATTTGTTTTTGTTATTCTCTACAATTCTATTCCACTTGAAGATCCTTCTGTTTTGCTCGAATTAGCTTCGCTTTATTACAAACAGTTTAACGAACTTTCAATTAAAGAAAATTTATTAAATACTAAAAACATATTTATGTATATTATAATATATAAAGAATGTATAATTCATAACAAATGATTAGCTGAGCGACCGTGGAAATGTATACACTTGCATAAATAACAAGAAATTGCAAATACGGATATTCTAGGATTTATCTTAATGTGGCAACTGGTTTTAATCTTTATTAACAAAGGTTATTTAATTAAAGGTTACTTTTATAGATAATTTATTTAAAATAGTGTTAAAAATCAATATCGTAAGCGTGCAGCCGTGTGTTGTTTGCATTATTTTTTCATAGCAAACCGACACTCCTTAAGCAGCCGAAACAATTGCTGCTACAGAAAAAAATTGAACAGGCAATAGTCGTCTACGTTATATCGGTTTAAAGAAACTAGTCTGCACCGTTCAATAGAATACAGCAATAGATACCAACCACACTGTAAACTCAAGTAGTTATTTTTAATATTTAAAGTGCAATAAACTATTTTAAAGTAATTCGAATTAAACAAAAGAACGTCGCTAAAATAATACACTGCTAATTACCTAATTTAATATTAGTATAAGAAAATAATCCGTAGTACAAGATAATAATACGATTTTAATATGCTGTATTTACATTGTAGTCTGAAATGAACGTGCTTCTTACTTCAAGAACGGGCCTAGACGGATAAACCGATATTAGTATCCGTCGGAGAATAGGATTTAATGTCTCGGAAACGTTGCACCTGGATATTAGTTATTATCTACAATTACAATACATCATTGTAATTCAGAAATACATGTTCATAAAATCCTTTTTATTTTTTCTTTTAAATTAATTTCATTTAACAATTTATTTATATGAATAGGAAAACATAGAAATAGACAGAATGAATACGAAGTAGGGTGAAATAAAATAAATAGAATATAGACCAAAGATTTCCAAGAATATAATAAACTAGCTGTTGCCAGCGACTTCGTCCGCGTATTAATGAAGATATAAAGTACTATGAAGTTTAATGATGTTTCATATTTCAATGACGACTTCCTTCAAGTGACTGCCCGTTCGGGTAGTCATCCTAATCACGAGCCGCCTCCTCCCCCCCCCCCCCCCGCACTATGTGCCTCTCGTTTGAATTTATATTTTCTTTTTGTTGTATTATAATAAGTCAATAAATGTTTGTTGAACATATAGGGTTGCGAGAACGATTATATTCCCTTAAACCGGGCCGGGCGTAAAATCTGTTCCTACCTGAAATGCGTTAACAATTTTCAGGTACAAAAAGTCTAGAACTTCATATAACCCTGCGAGAGTCCTTAGACCTTCTTAACCTGGCTCTGTCGCAAAATCCGTTCTTAGTGGACGTCTACTAACTATAAACTTCCTCCCTGCTAAATTTCATCTTTGTACGTCAAGCGGTTTTCGAGATTTCATGATTATATATATAGAAGATTAATTAATCAGCACAAGTGAAACACTACACAAAACAAAAGAAGTAACACATAATCAGTTAATATTAAATACGTATTGGAGAGTACGTGACAGTACTACACACCGTCAACATAATGAAAGTTAATTTAGGAGATAATAATTAATTTTGTAATAGTTATCATAAATAATTCGAAAGTATTATCTATAAATTGAATAAGGAAATAATCTATTTATAGATAAACAATTAAATACCTATATGTATTATAGTAAAAGAAAAATGAATGAAGTCTGACCGTGTGTTAAATAGAGCGGTACGAGCGACCAATTCAAGTTCAATCGGCCACGGTGAAGGCTAAATCGCGTGACTTACGCACGCACGTTAGTAATTTAACATACAATACTGTTTTTATTTACCCGATTAATAATCCATACATCCATAAAGAGCAATGTAAACAAAGCTTAAATTTATAAGATCGAATTATTGTGATGCATGTACAAATATAATATAGAAAGGCTTTAGTTAAGATAGCATTTACAAGTTCAAAAGGACGACGTTTAATATTTGAATTGATAATAAAGAATGGTAGGCAGACTGATGATTGGTTTTAGTTCAATATGTCATTTCGGGGTAGCACCACCACTTTCAAGCGGAACACCCCTGAAGTGACCCCGTCGCGTTTCGGAATTAGCTTGGAAGTAGAGACCTGCTTGCTTTGAGATCAGGCGGAGTTACATCATATGCCATGTTACTATAAAATAATACTTTCAATTTATTGCCTCAGTGCCAGCACGTACCCTAGCCAGTTGAAGTAAACATAAAAGTCTGTCAATCTATCGCATGCAATGTAATTTCTTGTAAGTAATGATTAGCTAAATCTTCACTTCGCATTACGTCATTCGACGAATAATTACAGACTAAACAGATTTGGATGAATTTTAGTTTTTATTGGCATAGTGGGACTTATTTTGAATGAAATTGTAATAGTACTATTGTATCTGTATTTTCCCTGTGTGTAAATAAATAATATAACGTAGTATTTTATGTATTTTAAAGTGTATAAAGGAAATATATTAATTTATATTTTAAATGCAAAACATGCACGTGGATAATTGACATTTAACGAGTAAAAGCTCTATAATAAGTGAATAGTCCTTTGTTCTTAATTATAGATCGGAAAAATAAATTACCCTTTTTCCATATGCCCTTTTGAATTCACTATTACGCTTTGCTTGTTTATCCACATGTAAACAATTTTATGGTTCAATTATTTGCATTTATAGATACTAAGAAATCTAGAATAAAAAGAGACATAACAAAATTAACAATAAAAAAAAACTAAATCGATATTGGAATTTTTGTGAAAGCTTTCACATATACTGCCACAAGTGTTGATAACTACTGGAATCGTAACCGTTCGGAGTGAGTGAGTGACATGTACTTCGCTATAGTATTTATCCTTACACTATTCAAATCAATACACTTAATAAAATATAATATTACAATCAATTATCAATGTACCTTATTTTAAATCCTTTTTGTGTAGGTAGTTATTATAATATAGTTTACTTGCTCGCTTATATATGTAGGTATAGGTATTAGTATATAGCCATAAATATATAATAAAATCATAACGCATTCTATTATAAACACAGGCCCACGGGTACACCCACGGCCACTCTAGTTTTCATTTTATAGTGTTTTCAGAAAATACTTACATGAGGGCGAGTGAAGTGTTTTTGTCTACTCAAATAATAAATATATTAACAATATACACAATACAATTAATTATCAACAAATAAGTGTTTCATTTTTCAAAGGAGGGCGATCTAAATTAATATTGAGGTCAACAACGAAGCGTTTCTAAAATAATCAATCAGCGTAAGTTATAAACGTTGAATATCACATTTATTTGGCACATACCTATATAAATATATATCAGCAAAAATAATATTAATTAATGAAACTGTGTTAAAATTGAAATTTAAATGACAATAATAGTATATTTAGTGTATTATAGATAGGGCTGTCCATTATACAGGTTGTCCTGTAAGGAATGGACCATGGTGATTAAAAATTTGCATCTGACTTAGCTTGTAATTTTTATGTTTCCAACAATGACTGATGAATAACGTCTATATATTAGGTAGATACATGTTTTCTTAACACCCTTAATCAATAAAAAGTAATAATAATAACAATAAAATAATAATAATAATACATTTTGTGTGCGCAGTATGAGAAATTCTTATAATTCAGAAAAAAACATCATGTCTCAAAAACTACCTGGCCTAGGACAATAGAACTTAGTGTTTCTAATAGGTAATTACCCCCTCTATTATTAATATTTCGTTGGTTCATTTTGCTGGGACACATGTATAGGGTAAAGTCGAGATAGACGAACTACTTTATGAAAGGACCTCCTAATTTTAAAATAATTTCTATGAATATAACTAGTTCATTATTTTATCTCACATTATAGACGTTTTTTATGCTTTGCAATTATAACTGTGACATACTATTCTGTTTTCTAACAGAGTACAAAGTCTAGTATTACATCATAATGTCCGTATTGTATACTGAAGGAAGACCATTGCTTTTAATTCGAAGAAATACAAGAAGTATAAAGAATTTTAGCTCATATTTTGTTATGGAATAAAATAAATTAATAACTGGAAAATTTATGAAGTCGGCTCCAAAAACAACACATTATGGAGAGATTTGTTTTATAAATAGAAAGCTCCCAGAACTATTATATCAGTAAATATTGTTTTGCCAATATTTATTATCTGCACGATTAAATATAATTATATATTTTTGTATAATAATATATTAATATTTATGAATAATATAAATATTCGTTTCGACCAGGATTTGAGCTTGGGACTTCTGCAGACGTGTCTTAACTAATAATTTGTCCAAGAAAATAAAATACGGTTTAAACAACATACATATAGTATACGTCAAGTTTCGCTTGGAATATATAGAACCAATATACATTTAATTAAATAATAAATCTAAAGTCGTACAATAGAACCTTACTAATTATTAAAAAAATACTCTGTTCATACTATATTTATTTTAGCATGGTTCGTCTATATGTTGTGAATAAAAACAAAACCCTCGTATAGACTTCAAAATCAAATGGACGTGGGTTTGTTAATCAACATATTGAATAATCACACGAACTTATGTGATGAAAGACTTTGTTAACAATCATTTCCGAGGATGGAAGGTGTGTAGAAATCTAGTTCCCATTTGTAACTTTAAACGAAATTAAGCGCTCCGAGTTCTGTACAAGGACACGGCAAGCATTTAAGATAGAGCATGCTCTGAAGTAACTGTTCACTTAAGAGATGATATATTTTAGACTTATGATAGTGCATGCCTGATACATATGATACTTCGTCGTGTCGCCGTGTTCGCAGTTGTAAAATAAATACATTATTTTGTTTATGGTTCAACGTACTCAAATATTTATGTATATTGTCGCGATTAGATGATTGAAAAATATAGAAGTGTGTGTAGTGCAACATCATCTAGTGGCAAGTTACTACAAAATGAATAACATCAATCAATAATTTACCATTAAAAAAATTAATCGGAACGTAGATGCCTATAACTTATTTTTTTTTAATTAAGCTTAATATTTAATAGAGTAGGTTTCCGCTTAACTGGCCTATAAGTAGTCCGCTGCGCTTACTAAAAAGGACAATTTGTGAAAATACCCACGCTATTTTGTGACTGTTCGAAGTCTGTAACCGTGAATTGTACCAGTGGGCTTATCACGAATTTTAGTCTGGCTTTCGAACCGAGTTCGCTTCAAGCGATTTGTAGGGAAATTTGAGCAGCGCCCCCGCGTGCGGATTTGGAACTACAATATTTTAGATACTTTTTGTTAATTTTCTAACGTCTCGATCTTTCGTTCATTTGATAGATTGCTGGTGCTAGTTAGTCGTTAGTAAAAATTCATGATCCCGATTGCTAACGGATCCGTTTTACTTGTGACAGCTCGATTCGAAAGCCAGACTAAATTTGTGATAAGCCCACAGGTCAGTAATATTTGTGTCCATGTCAGAGCTATGTGATCATGGGGTTAGGTAAATATAGCTGCATTTATATAGCCTACTTTACTCCCCAACAATATCGCTGTGGTACTTTAGCATGTGCTAAGGATGATAGGGTGTATTTATATGTTCAGTATCGATAGGTAGGAAAGTAAATTGGTTGAAAAATAGACTTTAAAGGGGTATTTTAGTCTAGAAATTCGAAATATTGATTTTGTTATTTTATTTTCATATTTTCAAAGTTTAGACCTTTTAGAATAAGCCTCTAAGAGAATTTACGGAAATTCGACTTGTTTACCAACCAACCGACCGACCGAGTTATAGTTAATTTTGTAACGCGCCAACTAAAACGGTCCGGCATGAACGAATGAATAGTAGCTTTTGTTCATGAGAATCCACCACTGGTGAAGAAGCATTGGAATTGATAAAGCCAATATACGAAAACTTGTCATCGGACAGCTTACTGATAAGATGTTTAGATTCAGAAACACAGAAAAATAATGAATCGTTTAACTCGGTTATCTGGACTTTTGCACATAAACATATACAAGCTGAAAGTCACACCATCGAAATAGCAAACCACATTGTTGTCTGTAATTAAGTTTGTTGTTAATAAATTTTCAATTAAGGTTTGTACCAGTTTTAAAAATTCTGGATACAATAAAAATTAGGCCTGAAAGCCATGCGTTCGCCAGAACGAGATCAACGGCATATCAAACATTCCGAGATTCGGAAGAAAAGATTTGCAATAAAAATTAGACCTGAAAGCCATACGGTTGACATAATATCTCAAGTTCTAATGCACCGATTTACTTGACATTTGATACAGACTTTTTTAATACTATCAAAATTATCTACACGTAGGGGGTTTTATAAATTTTATTTTCAGAAAACGCCACTTTATGTAAAGAAAAAATAATTCAAATCGGCTACGTCCAGACAATTCTACATCCTTGTTTACTAAGAATTCACCTTATTTTTATGTTTCAGATCACCAGGAGGATTGGAATCACGGTAACCAGGAGACACTTTTTTTTGAGTCCCCACTTTGCCGGCCTCTTCGAACTTCAATTATTTTTCAACTAATAAAAACATGGATAGTAAAAATGATTACTGTTTCTTTTATTATTCCTAAAATCCTAAAATTGTATCTTGCAGCACTTCATACCATACACCAGCGGTTCTCAAACTTTTTTGGCGAAGGAAAAAGCCTTAATATAATTATAAAAAACTGATTTATATGTATTTATGAATAATCATATTGCAATGTAATATTACGTAATATTTAGTTGGAATATTTAGATGTAACCTTATAATCACCCTTTGGTAGATATTTTTTGCAGTATTTTAGCCCTAAGGTTCCGCGGAACACCACTTTGAGAATGGCTGCCATACACTATCCACCACTTAGTTACTTAGTTTTAATTTATTTATAATTTAAAAGTATTGGGTGAGTTTGTTATAACATTTACAATAAGTATAACAAATAAGGTATTGTATAAAAAGGAAGAGGGAAACGAATGCGAACCTATTAGTAGAGCAAAGAATTAAAAAAAAACGTAATATTAACAGTTGTCAATCTTACTTTGATATTCTTTTGTTAATAACAAAATTATGTAATAATTATATAGAATAAAATACCTTTAGACGTCAATTGTTGGTTGAAAAGTTTGAGCTAACAATCAATGCGGGTATTCAATTGTTTCGTAATAGCATTGTCTACTGCATTCCAATGGCAATTAAATATATTACACTTTTAATTTATTTGTTTACACTACGTTTAGGCTGCGTTATAGCGGTACTGAAGATTACACACGGCTGTTTGAAAGTATATGTGTATAATCATATTAGATTATTTTGTATGATATAACTCCAAGAACGTGATTTTATAGGGACTATTATCACGCATTTTTACTCTGTCGCAATAGTACAGATTTATCGCCCTCTAATATTCATGGTTTGGAGTCAATTTTATTTGACTATTGCAATACTGATAAGGTTCATAAGTATTGCTTAAGTGGTGTTACGAATTGTTAAGGTGACTATTGAAGTAACAACTAATAGTTCAAGGTAATATTTTGAACTATAATGAGTAATATTTATGAATGTTACCCTATGATCGTAAATCGAAGTCCATTATGTAACCTTTCGTGAGCAGTGACTAATCGATACTAAAATGTTATCAAAAATTAAAAGTGCATTTTGTAATGTGTGCGAAGTTAACCCCAACCGTACCCCTTTCAAAAATATAAAAACTAATCGGAGTTCAAGAGTTCTCTATTAATAAAAATAAATAGTTCCGTTGATTAAAGTGGTCAAAACACTAATTAAAGTTTAAGGACTTTCCTCACGAATTCCAATGTTCAAGATGCTATAACTTTTTTAATTTGCCTCATTTCTACGACCAATTGATAGATCTCTCACAGTGGTTTAAGTAAAAAAAATAAAACTATAAAAACCTATAACTGCAAATATTAAAATTTCTTGTGTCAAACTCTTAGAACTTTTTTATTTTAGCTCTGATCGATTTCATTTCTTCAACAAATTGATAAAACTCTCAAAGTGGTATCTAGAACTCCAAAGAAAGTGGTTTATTTATGTGATTTTTTTTTCATATAGCATCAGTTAAAAAATAAAATTTTAAAGACCTATAACTCGTTTATTTTAGCTCTGATCGATTTTATTATACTTTTGTTTTTATTAAATAAAAGAAGTATCTGTTTAGGGTCCTTTGTATTAAAACTCCCCTGGTTTGATACCTATTACCTACCCAATCCGAACTATTGCGAATTATTTAGCGTCAAAATATCAAGATAAACGTCAAATTATTTTGAGTGAGCCTGCCTATCCCTCCCTGTAAACGCTGCGCAAATGGTAAGTTCATTCTTAGGAAGATTTGCCACATCTATAGACGTGTTTAGAGAAATTTGAACATTGTTAATTTGTGCAAGTAATTTCCATTTACTTCGCATTAAAACATTTAAATAAGGAGATTGCGAAGGCATTCGAAATGTCTGTTCTTAGTGAAGATATATCTATTACTGATAATTTAACTAAAGTTGTACAAATTCAACAGAAAGTTATACATCGTAAACACATTAGCTGTTCAAAAACTTTTAATAAAATTGTAGAAAAATCTTCTTAAATAATCTCAACTTTTAAGTGCTAATTTAAAAATTATAAAAGCGAACCCTACCTTTTATTATTTTTTATATTGGTAGTAAATTTAATCAACTTTCTTCAGACGTACGTCTTAAATATATTAAAAGAAAATTCATTTTGCATTAATTGTCTTTGTTCTAAATAGCGGTGAGCAAAGTGCTGTAATATAACTTGTAGTTATTGTAATTACAAACGTAACAATTTGCTACATTTGAATTTGAATGAAAACAAAATTGCATCTATGAATACGATCGCAGACGGCGTTCGTGGCTCGGGCACTTCCGTGCAATATATATCTGTTTCTTTCCCACTAACCGTACATAGGAAGCTAGAGGCTCTCCCTCGCACTCACGTAAACGATATTGTATTTTAGTTGTTTTTAATAATAATAAATAAATATTCTATTCCCTGGTTGATATGGTGGCAAGTATTGGCACTCAAAAACTTACTTACCAATGTAACTTTGTTATATGAACTTTAGTCGTTCAGTGCTTATACTACATGTAAAATGTACTATACTAAATAGTAATATGTAATAATAATAAAAAATCATTCTCATCATTCAAGCCACGTTCTCAAAATAAAAAGTTTACATTGTAATAAAAATCATATAATTTATATACATATGTGAATTATCTCGTAAGTTAATTCCTTGCAACGTATTAACTGTGATACTATACGGAGAATAAAAATTTTACAAAAAAAACTAAAAAATTGAAATTTGAGAGGTTTGAATACGCCACTTTTCGTTCGTAGGGATGCTTATTTCCAATTTTCCTCTCAGCGGCCGGGTAGCTCAGTTGGTAGAGCGTCGGGTCACAGTCCCGTAGGTCGTGGGTTCAAGTCCCACACCGGCCAAATACGCCGAGTAGCAATGTGCTTTTTGCTTTTTTTAGTTTTTTTTTTAAATTTTTTCTATAATATTTTTAAAATATTTTTTCAAATTTTTAATGTACTTAAAATTCTATCGACTGTTAAATAATGTTAATTTACTTTTCCAGAGGGTTTTTCTATTGATAAATAAAATATCATATAAAATTTGTACTTTAACATTTTCCATTTTGGACAAAAAGATTGTCGAATCGAAAGCGAAAATTCTTTTTAGTAGTTGGGTGAGCATGTTAGAATTTATATTCTATTGACAGCAATAAATTGAGTATGTAAAGATTATTGATGCGTCTTTAATGATTTTTAGTTATTTTGATATATAAAATAAAATATCTATACAAGTAAGTTACATAGAAAAGTTAGCCGTATCCATAGACACGCTTTAAGATTTGAAAATTGTAAATTTATGTGAATATATTTTTATAGAAAAGCATTCGAAATATGTTCATTGTAACGACTGTCCACTAAATGTTAATTCATTAAATTTGTATATAAAGTTATATAAATTTGTACAACTTTCTCCAGGCAATCGTCGTAAATTCATAAAACAATATTCATGCTGTACTAATGGTGTTAGTTCGAAGCATCGCCGAATTAAGTGCAGTAATAGTTAAGTGAAGACTCGCTATTGTAATTGCAAACAACACAATTTGTTACATTTAAATTTAATTGAAAACAAAATTGCCTCTATGAATACGATCACAGGTGGCGTACGTGTCACGTGATCCGAGACTCCCCGCTCACACCATACTTATCTCTTTCTCTCCCCTTGAGCGGAAGGCTCTCCCTCGCACTCACCGGGTAAATCATCCGTCTAATGTTATTAGCAATTCAGAAGAATTTAAATAGTAATATTTCGCAGTGTTTTATAAGGCACCGCACTTGTTAATGTCAATCGCTTTGGTAAATGATTCGATCCTAATTCATAAAATCATTGTATTACTTTAGAATGTTGTGAGAAAACTTGGATTAAATATTAATTAATTATCTCGTAGTTTAATTGTAAAACGCATCAGTGGTCAATGTGGTACAAAACGTAAAGTGAATATTAATTTGTATTTGCGAGTTATTCTATTGAAATTATTGTTTAGACAAGTCAATTGCCAGTAATCACTTCATTACTTTAAGACTTAAGCCCTGATGAACATTTCTCTGCTCCCGGTGCAGTTGATGTTTTAATTAGGCACAGTTGTTTATCTTTTATTTCAACTCTAAGTCCTTCTAATTTCAACTTTCCGTTCTCTCACAACACTAGGTTTTGTTGTCTTAGACAAAGTGCAAGTCGCTTCCGAATCTGACTGTACTTTTTCATATTTTTCGATAGATAATCCTATTCATAATGATTTACGTATTCTGATAGATTTAATATAGATACATCTTTTAAAAAGAACATTTCTCTTCACAGCAAAATTACCCTGTTTTAAATGGCAATATGACGAAGTAATCCGCGACCATAATAATGAAGGCAATTTGTTCGAAATATCTTAACTTATAAATAATTATCACATAGAATCACATAGTTCACAGGGTAACCTAGTTTTGGCTTAGAACATTGTATGCTTAACAAATATATAAATTATGTGCCTTTTCAAGTGAATCAGTGAGCCTTTTTTTATATTAAAATAGTAGATATTTCGCCGCCAAGGACAGACATTATCTACTTTAGTTCACTGTCTATGGGGTTTAATAAAAAATCTAAAGGCAGGTGTACTATACTGGTTGGAACTTGAAGCTTTAAATACGAGATGAGGTTAAACGGTTCTTCAGGTCAGCCTTGCTATTGTTATGTATAGTATAAAAACCACCCTTATTCATTACGCCACACGTGTCAAATTTCTACAAATAATTTGACATCTATAAATGTTAGATATTGTATACGGAACACTTATAAGAACGAACTGTTAAGAATTTAAACTGCGACGAATATTTCTGACGCTGAGCTTCTATTAAATTTAAAATATTAGGGCATAATAGAAAGTGACATATATTTATTTAATACATATTGAGTGTGTGAATTATTTAAAGCATAAACGCAAAGCATTAGAATTTTGTAGCAACTTCGCTGCCTGACGCATTATGACTGACATACATTTTAGATTAGCGTATTCAAACATACAAATTATTTGGAGTTATATTATTAAATAAATAAATTACATGCATGTGAAAATTTGCATTTAAATGTATCTAATCCTGTTACAGTCACAGTACAATGCATTGGAATGTGTAAAATTTCACGGAATACATTGCGAATTTTGTAATAAAATATAACGCAGTTTCTATCTTGTGTTTATACGTATTTATAACTATAAATTTATAATTTAAAACGGTGCACGTATCGATCAATTTTTCATTCATAATCGTCATTTCGTACGTCACTAAAGAAATTATTAAAAGTTTGTGAGCGAGTGGTCTGCGGCTCGGTCGTTGTTACGCCAGTCGTTTACACGTATATATAAACCTCGTCCTTTAATCTGTACGCAGAGCAGACGATACTTTAAAATGAATAGTCGTTTACGAGTTTAATCTTCTTCTTTTATTAATGGCCTCAGATGTCTAATGCCCAACAAGAAATTATCAAATTTTAATACGCACGTAAACTCACTCCCCTGTTAAAAATTTCAGCTAAAAAAAACGAGTTTAATAGTAACTAAAAGTTAAATACAATTTAAACAAATATCCCGTTGCATAAAATAAAAACTAAAATCTATAGCTTAAAAGAATGTAAAAACAAAAAAAGTCCAGCACTGTCACCAGTATTTAAAGTAATATTAAAAACTGATTTATTTTGATCAATTTAAAATAAAAAAAACTATTATATAACTTTTTATGTTATACCACAATTCCGAGTAATTAGCGGTTCAGCTTTTATGAATACATTATTTTAAGTATTTATACATTTGAAGTAAAATAACAACAATTTAGCAAAATTTTCATTTATAAACTAATTTAATAAAATCTATAGTACTAACCGGTGTCCCGAAACCGAGAAACGATAATTTACGTTTACTATGCCCGTTCATCTTGATATCGCGGAATATCACAGCGTAATGCGTACAAGCACGCCTCGCGACTTGTTTCTCTAAACTGCAGCGGTAGATATCCCATTATTGGTTGCCACTACAACGGCCTCGCCAGATGCGCTACATCTAGGGTTAGCAGACAAAAGGCAAGTTTCGTTGTTATTTTGAACTGGTTTAATTCTCTTATTTTTATACAGCTGGTTGGACTTTGTTATTTATCCTTCCGAGTTTATGGTGACTTAAATAAATATTTAAAAAATGTTTAAATGCAATTTTATATAAAAAGTACATTAGCACATTATTTATAAAAAGTATGTGGCAACCCTAGCAGCGATCTTGCTCATAATAAATTTGCCTAATTCTTTCGTTTCATAGCGTCCGGTCAAAATAGACATTTCAAATAACAAAAATTCTGATAGAGCTAAATTTTGGTAGAGACCTTGGGTACACCAGTAGAAATAAAGTGCCAAAAGTTCCCATTGATCCCATGGTTGCTAAAAGTTATTCAAGGTCAATTTTTAGAATGCCGATATCTTAAGAATGGTGATTTTTAGGAAAAAATATATAAGGAACATTTTTGTAGATAATTTTATGGTCTACAATTTACTTACTTACCGTTTTCAAAAAAAATTCCAAAAATCCAAAATTATGTCTTTGACCTTGAATAACTTTATTAGCACCCATGGGATCAATGGGGACTTTTGGCATTTTTGTTATTTGATCACTATTTTTATGCCTAATTTGACCGGTCTAATATGTATGTATATTTTACCGTGTATATATACTTTACGTATTATGTTTTTTTAGTTTTATGAATTTTATAGTTTATTGTTACAAAGGAGTATTGGAGCATTTGCTTGGCTGTTACGAATTTTACCTTAACAATGTCATCTTTACCAAAACAAAAGAACAACTTTTTATACAATATTAATTTAGAATTCTAACTTATTGTTCATGAAATATTTAGTTACATTAGGACAAACACAAATCATGCGCTTCAAGGTCCACTGGATAGAGAGGCATTTTGTTATTATTTAGTATCAACTGAAACTTGAAAAACTTGATATTAACCTATGTATCGAGCACAAAGGAATAAATTAATGCATTCACGCTTGTAAATAGTAGGTATATTTGGGTCTATAAAGGATAAAAACGTTAGAGATACAAAAAGCAGATTATAAAAGGATTTGTATGTTATTTATCCAGCGGTTATTAGCAACATGCTTATAATGAAAAATATTATATATTGGTTATATGAAATGATGAGGAATGCTAGCGAGGTGTGTGCTCTTGAGCCAAACAAAGTTAAAGATGGATTAGGTATCTATTATTAGATTTGTTACTCCCTATAATTTATTGCAAAACTTATATTCCACACGCTGTACAATGTGTGCTTAGAGGCTCAGTGGCGAAGCGGTCAATTACGCGAAGGTCCCCGGTTCGATTCACAGTTAAAAATATAATTAATAATTTAAAACAAGTATTTGTTATTGTTGCACATGTCCAGATACCCGGGGCATCCTATAATAGTTTAGATTCAGGACATTATATATTGTATTTTTTTATAATTTCATTTTTAAATGGAATAAGATTTTGTTTCTGTTAACTCCCCGGTTTCATAACAATAATAAGTAATGAGTAAATATTAGCTCTGCCAGACGTCAAATTTCAATCAAATACGATAAAAACAGTTAATGTAATTATTTTGGTCTAGACTGTTATTTATATTAAGAATAGAATATAATTCAATAGAAGGTAAATAACAAATTTATTCATACTTAACGAGTTATAAATCCGTAAATTTATTAAAAATAAATGTATATGTTCTGCACGTTTTTTATAATATGTAGTTGATATGTGACCTCACTTTCTGTTGACGCCCTTGAGATTGTTTATGAGTGTGCTTGCTTTCTTCGCTCTTCTCGTAATACTCAGTTACTCCTAAGCAGATCGCGAAACATGACTGGGTCACTACGAGAGGTGATGGTACTCCGCCTCAGGAAGCAGACTGGGCTAGTAACAATCATTAGTTTGCCTACCACAACGTTTTTTCTTATTACATACAAATTTATTTAAATAAACTACTTTTTAATTTTTACATAAATTCTATACTTTAATATATCGTTATAAACAAATAAAGTAAATAAAACAAAAGCATTTTACTTTTATTTACTACATATTATTAGAAATTAATAATAAAAATAAACATTAATATAATAAAAGACGTGTCACTTTCGTTTTCGGTTTCCGACATCCAAATGTTTATTCTAATATCTTCTGCTGAAATGAGAACAAATATTTATATGTCATATTCATAAATATTTATTGATATAATATTATTATAAAATAAATATGAGTTGTACATAATACAAAATATCCTGGTTTAGCTCATGGCATTGTATATTTATATTGTTATTGTTATTATATTTTCTATAAAAGACACACTTTTCTAATAAAAAATGTAATGTGAACATACCCAAGCCATCGTTCCATAAGAACTCTGGGCAATGCTATGTACGCTGACAACAACAAAATTAGTATCAATATAAAACATATGGCTGCCGATATAGTTTTCCATCTTCCAGCGAAAGTCGATTGTAATAACCTCAATGGGTTTAAAAAAGGATTGAACGAAGTGTCCGGACGTCTACGAATTACATAAAGTATAATTATAAATAGGTTTCAAGTACATATATTGATTTCAGTAGCGGTTTGATACACTCAAATTATGGGCCGGATGAAAACTAATGCACAATTCTTACATCAAATCAAAACACTTCCAGAAATTGTTCTACCAATTACCGATAATAAATATATTAATATAAATCTTTATTATTAGCTTATTTTCAGAGAATACTATTTTTATAAAATGATAGGGTTTGACGTAAACAGATTTAATAATGAACTATAATCAGGGAATAAATAAGAAAAAAATTTGTTTTTCAAAGAATCTTTCCATTAAGAACAACTAAAAGTAAAAGTAATGATGTTTATTTTTAAATTTATTTGATAAACATTAATGATTTTAATAAATGTGTAGAAATAAAGAAATGATTATTCTACGTCTTATAAGATTCACTTAGGCTTGTCATGAATCTATTAATAAGATAACCTCTGATATATACTTAGGTAAAGGAAGTGGCTGTGGTCCTTCCCTCCCAAGACCTACAGGAGCAGCTGCAGCTCTTTCTATTGGAAATAATGATAACTCTATATCGATTACGCCCTGCAAAAAGATTTTACTTGAAATGTTTAATGTTACGTAGTTAATAAACAGTCTAATAATATTAGCGTACAGCTGGTAGTTCCTTCTTCGTAACTGGATCGAGAGAAGACAACGGCCACCATCCCCTTAAAGATTGCACATTGAAGAGATTAATTTTCTTTATATTGGAGAAATTTTTCGATTTTGCGAAATGCGGTGATCTTGCACCACGTGGCATAGCGTTCAGATTCAATCTTAACGAACCTATAAATGTATAATATAAGTATCAATGCACCAAAAATATTAAATAAAGAAGTTGCTCACCTAAAAAGTCATCAGCTGATATAGCATCACTGTCCATGACTTGAACATTGAGTATGGGGGGAAAATGATCTTCATTTTGGGTGAATATTTTATTTTGTTTTACGATTATCTAAAAATGATTAACCAATTTTAGTCGCAAAGCTATATGATCTTTCTTAGCTATACTGTGCCATGGGTTTTAATTATTAGCACTCGCAGGAAGCACATTATGAATATATGCGAATGTAAAAGTATCATTAATTATAGCCAATGTGTTAGCCTACTAGGTTACCCACGTGTACTAATATTGATTAGACGTTTTTTCTTCAGACAAGTACAGTGACCGATGTAGTTAGTTCCCAAACCGGTTAACTACGAAGTTAGACGAAGTCTCTTTCAATCTTCTCAAACAAGATATTCGCACCTCTAATATAATTATCATGCACCCATGTCATATTTATAACAGACTAACTGTCAAATGAGATTTGATTTTTGTAACTTTAAACCTAATCGAGTTTCGACGACCGGTTTATACTGGAGTATAAAATAATAAAAATCATTCCAAATGCAAATCCAATAAATTATCTCGTAAAAATCCATAAGGCGTTCTCACCTTTCTCTCGGCATGTTGATAAAAAATTTTAAATATCATTCTCCAATTAAAATTACCAACACCAGTAAAACTTCGATAGTGAATATCAGTACTCTGTGATTCCTCTATACGACCGATCCACCTAAAACATGATGAGAATAGAAACAATTGAATACGCAAACTAATAATAATACTAATGTCAATACTAACGCTTTAACATATATATCAGAAGAACGTTGTCCGGTTAAAATGTCGTAATCATCTAATTTAATTCCATCGACGTCCCAAATAATAACTCTAAGTTCATATTCCTCAACTTTACGTGGAGTTATATCAACTGCGGGTGGTATACTGTAGCCCGTATCCAACGGAAAAATATCCACCCATAGCTGTAGCTTTCCCTAAAAGAAAATATTGATTGTACCAAAATCAATATGGCAGAGAGTGGATTAGGTATTTGCTAGTTTTATTGATCGTCCTGAGATGTGTAGTGGTTTTCAATTGAGACGGGTCGATGTTTCTTAAATCGAATGTGGCTCAGCGAGCAAAGATGTAAAATTACAATCTAAATTTTATAAATTCCGGCAGATAATATTGCAACTTTTAAATGTATATAACGAGATGAATCCATTTTCTCTTCCTCTTTCGAAGTCGATTAAACTAGAATATAGGTTGGTTTATGTTGCAATTAGTACCTGATCCATCCCAGGTTTATCAGGATTGTAAAGTGTTCTCGTTTCAACATGTTCTGGCACCAAATTGTGCCCACATATTGGAATTGTATACCATTCATGTAGCAACTTTAAACATATATTTTCTTTGCGCTCTTTTGGCGTACTTTCAGTTGCTAAAAATAAGGCATATATCTTTTCAGTTATGCTTATTCTATTCTCAAGTAGAATTTAGATTTACTTTGTATATCACTAAAAAAATCCAAGCTGTAGCTTCAATCTTTAAACATATCGAATAAACTAATGAAAGCGCCTGAATTTTCTCAATAATTTTACAACGATAACAGTTCTTCGTGTATAAAATATTGGGATTGTAAATATTCAGGCGCTCAAGTATCTTAATTATATGAAGTTTTACCATGTTATTATACTAATAACCTGTATTTTCATGGATCTTATTACTATATTGTAGACCGTTAACCATAACTGTATTAGTATTTGTAAATAAAGGTGAAGGAATATGGTTTTTGGCACACAAATCTTCTAAAATTACGGAAGGTTTCATACAATCACGCCACTTATTTATTCCAGATCTGAAAGACAACATAACTTATACAATCTTTAGAATAATTTAGTGTCATAATATACAAAAAGTTTATACTAACTGCGTATAAACACTAGCTAAACCACAAGTGGCTCTATGCTTTGTATAGATTCTGTCTTCTAAGTCGATGGCTGTGCATCCAATAATTTCATCTGGAGGTATCAAATCGTAATCATAAACTGAGATTGATAGTAAATAGTCATCAGGCATTGTAGCTTTAAATTCATACATTCTGAAATGGTTGCCTGTATACATTACCGTCGTTTTTTATCATCGTATATGTCTCGTCATCGTGACCACACTCCAGATAATATTAAATTAGAGTGTGGATCGTAAGCTTTCAAAATGAATGTTACCTTCCAAAAATAGGATTTAAAGTATTTGGTATATAGCTCTTCCTATCGCCTATAGTTTTTCTGCCGCAATTTATTATAACGTAAGGGTCTGATTTACCCATGTAATCTTTAGCCATTAAATTAAACCCCTTTACAATGTAGACTCGAACCAAATACTTCGAAGGATTGTTATTTGGATGTTCATCGAAAAACCTAAGATATAAATAAATTCTTCAATAAATAAGTGAATAAATGTAATTCTTATAAGAATAGAAAAATGTTAATATACCCTTTATTTAAATCGACTCCAGAAGCGCTAACAGCAATAGTGTTTGGTGTAGGTGGCCATTTATAAATAGCAATTCCAGCTTTCAGTAATCCAGAGTATAATCGTTCGTCTTTCTCAGGGATACCAGTTTTTTTACCTTTATATAATTTTAATGCTATACACCAGTCCTTGAATTTAGAAAAACCAGGCTGACATTCAAGTTCACTCGTGTAAATCTAAAATAACTCTTTTTAAATAAAATTATTAACAATCGTAACAATACAACTTAAGAGCATAAATAGGCACCATTATTTTGTCTAAAGGATCCAATTCATCTGTTCCTGAGCATTCCTGTAAATATTTGAAACGTTTCAATAATGACTTTTATATATTTTTTGATTTGGTTGACAGTTAATGGTTTACCTTTTGTGAACAAAAAAATCGAAGCCACCAATCTTTCGCAAGTAATTCTTTTTTACTTTTGATACCATACATATTTTCTTTCTTCATCGTGGGTAGTAATTTATATTTTTCTTCCGATATCACTTTAGTCTTTCTAAATAGTGAGTAAATTTGAAATTTATTATTTCCCCATTTCGGTTGCCATTCGTCGTCATATTCTTCGTCAGGATATTCTTCGCTCTCTTTTCGATATACTTGTATAACTTCTGAAACGAACAAAGCAATATACAATGCGATAATAGTTTGTCCAATTATTTGTATTCTAAGAAGCCTACCTTTAGAATATTGTTTTGATATAAACGGAGGCGAGTTGTTTACAAACGCTTCTCTTTCTGTCTGATGTAACCAGTTCACCATGTATTTCTTTGGATTTTTGACAATATTAGTTCCAAGAAAAACAGTTCGTCCAAATGTCGTAGTATCATATAAATTTATACTCAAAGGTGGACAATATATTTCATTTAAAGGAGCTTCAAATGTATGTGTTATACGACCATTAGGAAAGTTTGAATTAGGTTTTTTATCCAAAATTATATTAGACTTAATAGTTACATCATCTATTTCGAGTAGAACGCAGGGTTTTCTCGCAGAACCAATGTCACGGAGACCCCACCAATAAACATCTAGTCTAAATAGAAGAAATTCAACAATATAGGAACTGAGATTAAAAAGCTAAGGTCCCATTTGGTGCTTAAAATGTGCGCTTACTTATAAGTTGTCAATTTGGGAATAAGATTAATTGGTAAAGGTTCTACTTCAGTTTTCTTTAAAATATTAAGATTAGGGCTTAATCTAGGAGTAGTCTTCTCCGATTGGAGCTCAGTTTCTGGCATCTATAAGATAAAATTTCAAATTTGAAAGTTCAGTTTTTTCAACAATGTTTAAAATAATTATAAATTGTTTATTACAATAACTATTTGCACCGACATTAACAACTGGCCCACAAATTCCATTCCTCTGTACAATTCACACCATTGAAGTTTTGGTGCATATTCATAATCAATTCTTTTGTCAATTGTTGGTTGAATTTGAAGTCTACCGAATATCTCTGGCCGACCCTAAGATGTAGAAAATTATAATTTTAAAATACAAACTGAATATGTTTGCAACATAAAAATCAAACTCACGCAGTATTGTCGGTTGTAGACTTCAATTAAAACTGTAGGAGGACAAGTTAACAATCTATCCTGTGGAATTAATACACTTTTTTGTATCCTTAGAACTTGATTATAAACTGGGGTTAATGAGTTTAGTTTCACCTACAACAAACACTTAACTTAGCATAGTACAATTTTACAATAGTTCAATGAAATAAATACTTGCCTGACTATCTTTCACGGCGTTAAATACATTTATCCTTACAAAAGTATCCGCTAATCCAGTAGTTTCTATACCACTATTGAGCTTCGCACGATAGATAAAACATCGAGCTTCTAATATCTGTTAAAAGATGAATTATTTAAACAAAAACTTAAAAGGATTCAAAATGTTATATGATTTTTAAACAATAAAAGTTAGCATACTGTCGATTTAGTAATTAAGCACATTTCTTCATCTCTCGTTTTCAATACATATCCTTTTGGTAGAGAGTCAACAAAAGCAGATTTTTGGTCAAATAAACCCATCCAAAGGGTTAACTCCAACTTCGCAGCTAAACAATGACATCCACCAGTTATCGTGTTCATATGTTTTGGACATTTCAACGGCTATTCAATTAGAAAATAATTAGTAACAATTGTGTGGGAAATATTATCTTATAATACCATACCTTCATATAGAGTGTTTGTATGCGACCACATAATTTACCACATTGTTCAGGAATCGTAGAATATATTACGTCAGCGGCGGAAATTTTTGTGTAGGCAACTCTTGAACCACTGCTTAATAACCAAAGCACAATGTCAGGCCATCCATCTGAAGTCTACATTATAAAATAAACAATGTATCATTACATTCATAAATAGAATTCATAGACTGTAACAAAGGCCAAAGTTAATTTTACTCACTTCAAATATCAAACTTTGAAGATTTTTTACTATTTCCCTTACTTCAGCTAGTTTAATTTTAATTTGTTTTCGA
Source organism: Tineola bisselliella (assembly GCA_028551675.1). Lineage (NCBI taxonomy): Eukaryota > Metazoa > Arthropoda > Insecta > Lepidoptera > Tineidae > Tineola > Tineola bisselliella. The sequence continues at coordinate 11,493 of JAPWLS010001825.1, read as the reverse complement.
TTTACTATTCCTTTTGGCAAATTTATATGTGCATCGGAGTTTGAGTTTGAATGTTTTGTTTGTAATTTAGCTTTCATTCTAAAGTGTACTTTTTGCTACAAACAAAAATTGGTAACAATGTATCCACATAAGGTTAAATTTTGAAAGAATCAATAAACAAAATACATTACAATTTCATTTTTCTGAAAACTTGTAATCTTTCTATCTAATTCGGTTTCATATTTTCTCGTACTACTATTTATAGTTTCATTATCTACTACATTTAAATATTTAATAATACTTGACGCAGCCTCATCTATTGCCATATTCAATGCATCAGATAGATCAGATATTGTTTCATATTCGAAAGTCTTCAATCTTCTCTCAGTAATTTCTACAGTTAATACCTATAAGAAAAATCAAGTCAATCTTCTATCAAGATTACGTAAAATGTAGTCATTATTATTAATTCATTATTTCGATCTGATTAAAAACGAGTGCTGTAATATTTGTAGATTACTAAATAAACAAAAGCATTTTATTATTATAAATACCAAATCCAAAATAATTCCTTTCACCATATTATTACCAAACATACTAAATCTGAAATCAGGTAGTCTGCTTGCTAATTGTAAAATTGGAAAAGCATTTGAAAAATCTAAATGTCCATAAGCAACAGTCGTTCTGGTGACGCGTGTTGAACCGGTATAATATAGCTTTTTTGAATCTAGAATCATAACGTTGATAATTAAATAAAATACTTAAATATAAAAATACACTTGAATAATAAATAATAATATCAATACATACTAATTGCTGCCATTACTTTGAAGAATTCTGAAAATTAAGCAAAAAAATTTGTTAATTTCTTTTTGTTAATTTGTAAATTTGCTTATTATGTAAAAATAAAATAAATAAATTCTTTATTGCAAAAAATATTTTATTCACGTCGACATTATCTATCAGCTAACCTTTGTCGGTGTGAGCGGTGATATTTGGTGCAATGTGAAGAAAATAATAACTAAATATACACAATAGGTAGGTACATATAGTACATCACATAAAATAATAATATATATGTACTTAAATACATACATATTTATGAAGAAAAGTTAAAAGTGAATTAAATAAATAAAATAATTAAGAGATATTTTGTTTTAAGATAAAATGTTTGTTCAGAAGATTTTAAAAAATGTGAATGTATTTTGCGAAAGTCAATTAAGTACCTTCATCCGTTCGTTTTACTTGCAAAATATTTCCCATACTTAAAGCTATTCCACAACTACTTCCAGAAACAAGATTATCTAACATGGATACTTCAAAAAGCGGACAGTAAATGCAAAAGTTTTCAACGCTCCATAAATTTTCCTAAAATTCACGTACGTTATTTTAGAAAATTATTCCGACAAATCATATATTCTGCTATTAAATTTTAGGTAATTTTAAAAATTAAATTAATCAATCCTTTACTTGTAATTAATTAAATAATGCTACATTACTTGAGGAATTGGAATGATTGGTTCAACTCCTACACTTCGTATTCCTTGTTGATGGTATGGGACCACTACATTTGCTGATAACAATAAAGACCCTTTATAAAAAGGTCCATCTTCCACACGATGATGAGCAGAACTACAAGTGGAACCATGCATATGTATCAAAGACGGCCCAAAAGTTGGTAAAAATCCTGCATTCAAAAGAGCATTTTAAAGTAATGAAACTTTGACCACATGGGAAATAAATTGATTAGTTATAATAACCATTTTCTCCCTCATGAGATATCTGATTGAGTTTTAATTGGGTGCCACACAATATCCGATTAAAACATCCTTCGACAGCTAAAACTTCTATATTCATAATTTGACTTAAATTTGGAAACATTTCCACAAAAGATAATCGCTCATTGAAGTTTGGATAATTGGTTTTATGTTGCACCGATGTCTTTGCCTGCAATTATAAGTTGGTCATCGCAGACTTTATGTGAGAAGGATAGCAATCGAAAGCGTAATTACCACAAGTCCACAAAATGTCACTTTAACGAAAGTATTAGGTAGCTTTCCATATTTTTGATCACCATAACAATGGATCCCATTTGGCAATGAATATCCTTTAAATATATTCACTATGTAATTAGCACGATTCTGCTCAAGTCCCGATGGTAACAGTAAATTACTAAAAACGTAATTTATTTCGTAAGTGAATATTTGCGACTATAAATTTATACCAAATAAGTTATAATTCTATTAATATCACTTACTCTTCGATATCATCTTCTTGGAGTATCGGTGGTATATATTGTACTTCTCCGCGGAAAATAATGGAAATATCGACTTTGAGGAATCCAACCGGACCAGTTAGTGGATCTCTTGGCTGAGATAATTGGATCCATTTCCTAAACACTTGATGATCTAGAACAGAAGTTCCCAAACTATGCTATTATCATTTTTCATTCTAATTAGAGTAAATAAGACGGCAAGTAGTTCCGCGACTCGCTAGTAAGGAATTTCTGAGCATTACCAATATTTACACCCCCATTTTTCTAAGACAACTAAGAGGTGGGTTTCAAGTTTGTAAATTATTGTTAGATTAGTTGGAGCTCAGATAACTTTGAGAACCAGTGATTTAGAATAATTCTTACGTTCTGGTAAATTTTCTTATGAAATTATTTTGTAATAAATATATAAATCATACAAGGTTGATTCCAAATTGTGTCCATTTCAATATTCGCTTCACCCAATAGTCTTGAAGGATAACAGCGTCGTAATTCCATTATTGACAAATTTAGACTGAGTTGTTGAATATCTCGTACACTTGCAAGCGTTTCGAACACAAAATACTATAATAATTCCAAAGATTGTAGTTTATCCAGTTATTAATAACAGACAACACAATGATGAGCATCAACGGCAGAAGACATTTTCTGCTCGCTAATCATTATGATGAAGATAAAAGCTGGAAGCACATGGAAGGAAAAATTGTATCTTACAATACCTCTTTATAATAAGGCTCTTCCATATTTCTACGTATGGCCGTACGTCGTCGTTTTTTACCCAACCGCACTATTACATAGGAATTAGCAGTCCGCTGGTTTGCCCAAACTAATTTCTTAGCGTTTAATATATTCACTGCAATCTATTAACAAATAAAACATTGAAAGATTTTTTCTTACTTTAATAAGGTCGACTTGACTATTGATCGTATACAACTGATAAACAAATTATTATATATATATATATATCCACTCATTCTATCTTTAAATGGTTTTAATATCTATGACAAAAGATCCAGCGGCACCTTCTGGATGAAATAATGACGCAAACTAACTATTACGAGGATTTCATTTCACGCAGATCTAGATTTAAATATTTATTTTAATTTTTACTAATATATTTTTAAATCACGCGCTTTCATATGTACCTAGCCTTAGTTAAAGTTACACAGCGCCATCTTATGGCAGGGGTAAACACTTAAAGTTCCAGCGTCTAATACTAGATGGTAGTACAACAGTAAAATGTATTTCGCGCATTCCTCCCTTGCTTTTTAAACTTTGTAAACTATAAACTTTTCGCATATGCCAGAAATTTGGATAAAGTAGAAATATGTGTTATAGCGAAGCCGTAGTTTAATACGGAAATGAATTTTATTTTATGAATTTTAGTAATCTAGGTCAACGTTTAAGTAAGTTTTGGCGACAATTGGTGCATATCACACGCAAATTATAACCGCGTTTTGGTAATTTATTTGCTAATGTATGAAATAATAAGAATACATTAATTACCTATTTTTTATTCAAAACTAACCTGAAAGCGTTGAGTTATCGTTTCTGGATGAAATTCGTTCTCGACTCGAAATGTTGGATGTCGTTGAGGGTTCTGCTTAACACGTCTTCTTTCAGAAACCTTCGGAAGCATTTTTGTTAAAATATTACAACTATAATCTTCTTTTTCTTCTTCTTTTATTAAATGGCAACTATACTTCTAGTATTACTGACAGTGACATTTTTTAACATTATTGTTGTTTTTTATCAATTACTACAAATAATAAATAAAATAAATTAAGAGTTTATTAAGGTCAAGGGTTCGAAACAAATATTTATTTATTAGTATATGTCGATTGATATTGCATTTTATTATTGATTTTTTTAAATAGGCTTTTGTTTCGGGTTTAGGTTGTCCTTGTCGTGATACCCAGGACTGGTGCTAATGACTCCTAGTCAATCAGGGATTTATTAAATCAAGAGCGTAAGTATGTTTATATATTATATATATAAATACATATATGATTCGACGCGTAATTTATTCCTCAGAATATATATATCAAAGAATTTATTTCATTGTCGTAATTGAGGTTAATTATATTAATTGAATTTCAAAATTCTTAAATTTAATATATTCATAACTTTCTTGGTCTCTTCGCGTGCATAATATGTAATATGCTAATTAGATTCCATGAAAAATATACTGCAACGTAAGGAGATATACTATACAACGAAATCTTAATTAGTATAATTTTAAAATAGTTGACTACTACCGTTATGCACTATATTGTACTCGCACCTTCTACAACGGTACCTCTGTGCAGGGATTTCCCCATTGATAAAAAAGGTCCCGGGTTTTTATTATAACTAACTTATAAATACGATACTTAAATTTTTTTTGAGCTGGATATTACTATTTTTTATAACACTAGGCTAAATTCGGTGGGATTTTAATTATGGTGTGGATTTTTAATGAGCATTTAATATAAAACATAACTAGAATTTAACTCTAGATCATGTAGTCGTGAAACAAAATCTTCAATTAAATCGGAGCTTTACGCCAATATCTTAAGGTCGAAGCTCCTTTAGTAGAACCACAATGATTCACGTTCTAATTCAGTAGCCGAAAGATGCAAAATATTCCCATTCGACAATAAAGGTGCTTGTTAAAATAGTTTATATAAATTTATAATATCTGGTCGATATTTTAATAACGTCTGTGGTGATGGATTCGGTTTTCTGTGACAATAAATTTAATTATTAAATTGTCGGTATTTTCTTTGAGGTTAGATGTTAATTAGGAGGTTTCTTATATAAACTCAGCCAATTAAATGTTTGTATTTGGTATTTGAGATTTAATTTTAATTTAACTTCATAAGACTACTTACCACCGTTTTTTATTTACATTCGTTTCGTGATCAGTTCTCATACTTGTTAATAAATAAAACAACAATTTGTTTTAAACACAATATATGTAATTTATATGTACCATTGTATTCTTGCTACTTACATGCATTCTGCTAAATTTAAACAATTGATTTTTCATCCAAGTTCTCCACAATTATTTTAATCTTACAAAGCTTAAGCCATTCTAAATTCTATATACATATAAGTTATATAAATTTTTAAACTATCCTGGCCTATTATTTTCTTATTCGAAAACTATTTCTGCTCACAAACTACTTTACTTTGAGTACTATCTTTTTATCTCGTATGGTTTCTCCCATCCTTAACCAAAATATAGTTTATATTTTTATGGGGCAGCGTAGCTTTATATTTATAATAGAATTTAATAAAAATGCGTTGTTTTATTAAGCAAATAAATACATTTCTTACACCTATGCAATAATTTACACAAAATATTAGGAATGTTATAATAATCAAAATAAATAGTAAACAGACAATTCTCAAAGAAAACATCTATACACCTGCATAATTCCTAAATATTCCAATATTAAATGCATATAACTCAAGTCATTTCATTTTATCTTCTAAAATGTTACGTCTATAGGAATTTAATTTATATTAAAACTAAAAAAATTTATGTAGAAATGTATTTTAAAATAAACTAGTAATATTCTGACTAGAATTCTATTATCACATTATAACGAAAGATAAGAAAAGAAATTAATAATTTAATAATACAGAGGTATGACTTTTGTATGGTTCACAGATTAGAAGAAATATTAAAATTTAGGAGTGTTAATATATTGAGAGTATTGCTCAGTCTGCTGTCAATCATTAAAGAGAATAGACGCATATTGTGTTATATATACAGTTAGTGGAGGAGTGAACAGTCTTTACAAAGTAAGTGATGCAAAAACTGGTAAAAATATTAGTCTACAATTTAATATTATATTTAAGAGCATATTTCAATAATGACATACGGTTATGTAATATTCAATTTTAAAACAAAAGAAATATCTATAATAAATTAATTTCATTGTATGCGTAAAAATTGAAAATCCACAGAAATTGTATTGTTTTGACAGCACATAGATTCAAAAGTAGTTTTTAAAATTTTATTTCATATGTAATTTTTCTCTTATTTTTATTTTAGATCAGTTGTTTTTTTTTTTTTGTTAACCGTACAATATATAAGTTATACAATAATAAATACATACAATTAAAGCAAAACAAAATTAAATAAATCATAATAAGGAATGCGATAATTTAGTCTATTATCTATATAACATACAGTTTATTCTACCTTATATTATACTAATAAAATGAAATTACATTACAAAAGTTTAAATTCAAAGGATAGTCAATTTTATAATATTACATCAAATCTACAGTAAATATTCACTTCTATAATGTGCAAGAAGACCGCTTCCATTATTTTACAACCTAAAATACATTACTCAAATATCGCTGCCTGCAGTCATAATTACGTAACTTACTTACTGTAAATTACGTTTTTGGCAAAATTTAAATGTACCCGTATTATCATTGGCACTCAATTACATATCAAAAAACGGCATCGGCTCTTCTTTCAACACCATTTGCTGACACAAGTCTAAATGTCAGTACATTTCATTAAAGGGTATTTGGTGGGATGAATGAGGTGTATGCACATTCATATCGTCGAGCGACGGCATCTGATCGTTTAGCAACATGCCATTGTGAGGGCCTGCGACTGACTGAGCTTGTGGCATGACGTGGCCATTCGTGTGGTTTCCATTGGGTGTCATCGGAGCGTGTGGATTGGCGTCCTGTCTCATGATGTTGCGACGCCATTTGGCTCTGGCGTTTTGGAACCAAACCTGTTGAAGATATATGTTTGTTAACACAAGTATATATACGCTTAGAAAACTAATTATATTGAGCGCTAGCAATTTCTAAGTCTAATCATAATTTCGTAACACTGATTACTTACTTGTAACACGCGTTTGGAAAGACCGGTCTTCTGAGCAAGTTGTTTAAGATCTTTGGCATCAGGATTTTGGTTAATTGAAAAATATGATTTCATTGTACGTAGCTGATGATGCTTAAAGCTGGTTCGCATGCGCTTTGTGCGTTGTGTGTGACTAGTGACACTTCCTGGGGATGCAGCCGAAGAATCGTAACCCAGGGATTCCATGGAGGATGATAACTCTCCATGGTGAAGCATTTCTGAAACAAGAAAGGGAATCAGTTTTATTGTTAATCGTAGAATTTAGAAGTTTGTAAGTTGATACCAGGATTACTAGTGTGTACATTTTTTTGACAGTCGTTTAAATAGTCAGTAGAATCGCGTCGATATATCTACCCATTCATTATTATAATGTCATGCACCGCCCGGTCAGTTATCAAGATTACAAAGTTCTCGTTCAATTATCAAAACATTTATCATCTTAGTTATTTGTTTTGACAAGCGCATAACTAGTTGGCTTTGTGGCCATCGGTTTTGAGGGGGTTTTGACCAAATTCGTGGGTGTCTCTCTAAGTTATTACTTTTTAATTTATCTCTAATTAGAATCTTTATTCAGACACGTTTTTATTAAAGCAATTAAAGTTTGGTCAGTTTTATTAATTGAAATTATAATTTTTATTAGTTCTTTTTTTTACTTTTCGTTTTGTGAAGATTTATAAGATAAAACCAATGGAAATGTTTAACTTTTCTAGCTTAAATAGCACAATCGTATATTTATGCAACTATGATTATCTATTTATAGAAGTGATGTTAACAACCGTAGCAGAACGGAACTCAACTATGGACCAATCAATTGCATCAGTGATCTGCAAACGAAAATGTCAACAAAACATCGAGGATGTGGTTTGATCAAGTCGAAGTTTCGATCAGTTTTTAAATATTTCCTGCGTTTGGGTGCTTGTTACTACCCACCAAAACCACATGTAAATTTACATAATACATGATCGTGACGTGACAAAAATTAAGGCCACATAAACAGTTGCCGTTTGGATTTAATTTAATAATAATGTAAACTGACGATCGATGCAATATGGGATTATACGGTTGTTGTATTATTGGGACTGAGTCCGGTTGATCCGCTTGACTGAGCGCTAATGATAATATTTAGATGGTATTAATATAGGTACCTACTATTAAAATAAAGCTCTATTTATAAAACAAAATATTAAACCTTTTTTTAAATTTATAGTAAATCGATAATAAAATTAATGTTATTCTATCGGGTAGAAGCAATTAAAAATATATATAAACCTATTTACGGGCAAATTTAAATTCTGCACTAGAAAATAAAGCCAATGTCTTGATATTAAACACTAAAAAATATAGCAAGATAGTTCAAGGGGTAACGTCCGGCTTTGAGCACGGTACTTCAACATTTACGAGTGCAAAGCTCCACTCACTCGAGCATAACCACTTACTCATAAAAAAATAAATTAAAAAAAGAGATAGGCGCTTGCAGTTTATTAATAAAATCAATTGGCTTTTATTTTTCAAACAAAACCAATTTATACCTATTTCAACAAGCACTTAATTACCTAATAATTGTATAATATATTAAATCATAAATACATTTGCATATGTATTTTAATTATGTATATACATGAATAAAGGCTAATATTTTGTAAATTTCAAAAGTTAGATATAAAATAAAACCTCCTCTGGATCGAAGTAATGGTGATGTCTTAAAAATAATATAAATGAATAAATAAATTTGAACAGGGAATACATTTCAATTTTTTTTTTAAATTTTATGCGTGTAAAAATACATAAACCAAAGTTATCGCACAAAGTGATGGCAAGCTTTATGTGATGTGTGCGAGCAATTGCTTACAATATACGCCACCGATATTATTTTATTGGGACGAATTAAAAAATACACGTTTCGACCGAAATATTTTATTTCATTTATAAAAAAATACAATCTATAGTAGGCAATAAACCATCGACAAAGTCATAAAGAGTTAAAATTAACGATCCCATAATAAAACAAGTGTGCGAGAGTTTCAAATCGGATTTTATTGCTGCCGCTGATAGGCGCCATGTAAGAATTGGAAATTATGGTATTGGGTACAATTTCCCTTCTATGTAGGTACTTTCATATCTGGTACAGTAATACCCCGCTTTACGCGACCCCGTTATGCGCGGTTTCACTATAACGCGAAATTCAAATTTTGCGCTCAATTGCCATTACGCGAAAGAGTGCGTATAAACATAATGTAGTCATCAACTTCTCTATGGTCGCGGGAATTTCAATTTTTTCCGGAACGTATCCCTCGCGTAAAGCGGGACATTACTGTACATGTTAGAATGCACTAAAAATATATTTTTGGATTAATGCAATACAATCACTTGTAAATGAATTGGACTTATATAAAGTATGCCAGGACATGAGCTATATAAAGATCCAATCAATGTCTTATTGGTTTATTCTTATTGATAACAATATTGGAGAGGTTTAATATTAAAACTAAAGTTATTCGTGACCAGCGATAGTTATCGAAGTAAAAAAAACCGCTAGAATTGCTTATAATTTCTATGTTAACCTTCTTTAACATCTACACGTAGACTGCATATTTTTTAAAAATATTCATTACAACTGTTATCTATTATTACACATCTAATGTTTCTATTCACAGTTGAAATGTCTCGAAGTCTAGTTAAGGAGTGAGACACTACTAACTTTATCTTAGCAGCTCCTTTGAGTGATAAAGTAGCCTCCGGTCACTTTGAATCTAGTAGTCTAAGTTTGACTATGAATACCAAGTTTATTAAGGGACTTAAACTCAGAAGTCTATTTCTGAATTTATACGTAACTATTTTAGTCAAGTTAGCTAAAGCAAAATTAGGTATAACCATTATAAGTAATTAGAGGAACGTCACGTTCGAACTGATTCGTATAAATGACTTCAAATCGCTTTCAAATGACACCACCGACATCGCGTGACATATTAGAACACCTTGTATTAACTTTTGCAGAACTACATGCAAACTTTTTTTATGCGCCTTTAGTGTGGCCTTGAGGTATGTAACACGATTTTGCGTGTAAGTCGAATTATTAAAGCCAGATTTTTTGCATTGGGCCTTCTTTAGATGTTGCACCGGGCCCTTAAGTAGATAGATGCCTATAAAAATATAGTAGGTATACATATTTCATGAATAATATACTTTCGAAAATTTTATTTAAACTTATGTTTTTATAGTATCTTCTGGATACTAAGTCATATTTAAATGCGACTCCTCTTTTTCGTGACTGAATTGATTGAAAAAAACAATTACCGAAGATAAGGACCGATGCTCGGATTCAACCAATCATAACTGGTACAAATTAATACAGACTCAAAAATGTCTTCAGATTGATTTTAATTCCTAATAACATTTCCGAGAAGGTAGTAAAATCTTTATAGTAAGCGTAAGACAATCTAAACAATGGCAACCGACCACTCAACAGCTATGTCTGTAATAGTACCAATAAACTTTTATACGCCATCAATCGTAAGAAATAAGAAAAAATCTTCAACCTTAGCTGAGATAACACTGCGTCTGTTACAAATACTTATATTAGTATAATCGTTTTAGAATGGTTTACTAAAAACTGGAATATAAAAAATAATAAAGCAATCAAAATCAAAAACTTAATATATTTATATTAATCAATAATATGTATTCTCACAGCCTAGAATTTAAAGTTAGACCTACTGTCAATTTATGCATGTCGTAAACTCATACTACCTTCACATATTATGATTTTGATATTTGCTCTTATCATCACGAGATGCCTAGGTAGGGTGAAAAAAGATCAATAATAATTTAGCGAAATATGATTAAAATTGCATACAATATCGTCTCGTTTAATTAATGACTAAAGTTTTCAAATATGAGATTATAATAAATAAATGAAAAATATTTTAAATTAGTTAAATCGCGTTTGCGAATAACTACTACAATTTTCGATAGTTTCCTAAAGAGTAAATATTTATATAGATTATTGTGTAAAGTATATTTCTAAATTACATTTCTATGTCAATTAGTTAAATCATAATATATTAATCATTTTCTATATAGAACAAAAAAAAAAAATTGCTCTAAGTTAACTTAAGTTAAATAATTATAGTATATAAAATACCCTGATTTCAAAGTATAATAGTATACCCTGTCACTTGCCAAGTACCATGAATGTCAGGACAAATATTGTATAACACAAATAAATAAACACATTTACTCCAAACGAATACCTATACGTTTTATAATACAATAATTATTTACAATTTATAAATATATCATTGTGCCAAACGTGACACAAGTTTTGATTTAAGATTCACGCTGATTCGAAGGACCTTATGCT
>JAPWLS010002357.1:0-96017 GCA_028551675.1 Tineola bisselliella | reverse complement strand
AATTTTTCAATGCAATGAGTATCAAATTTCCTAGTTCCGCGTATTACTGCTCTGTATTTGTTTCATAGGAATATGAGTTCCACAACTCTACGAAAACAAAACTATAATGGGAGTTATTACAAAAGTAATATTTGCTACTATTTGCTTTACAACTTTTCCGTCGATGTTGTTATTCAGAAACTTTTATTATCATCGTTATATTGAATTGGTTTACATCGGTTTTACTGCGCTCGCCTTTCATCTAACAATAATAATAAAATTGTTATTACGTCTGTATGCAATTTTGTCTAAAACAATTCATAAAAACAACTCTTTTTATTTTTGAATTGATAAAATCGAAATTAGTTTTACGATGATTATAAATAAGAAAATTTTATAAATACCGGTTGTAACATCCTTTTACGATTGGAGCCTCCACAACTAATGCTTAAACTAGCCCATATTTTTACAGATAAAAATAAGTGAATTTTAGATGAATCAAAATCGCTTACAGTTTTACCAACCAGACGTATTCTACGAAAAAGTTACTTCGCGGACTCGCTATTTAACTATATAGTATAGTAAGTACTTCTGTCATGTGAAACGGACCGATGGGGACGATAATGGAATTTCTGGGAACAACCCCCGTCGGTGGAGACGGCGGCGGCGGCTGAGGGCGCGGGTGGGAGAGTCCATCCATCACGCAGCAGGGGTGCAATTAGCCCAAGTAGGATGTGCTGACACGCCGCCCGTCTCATGTCTGCTTCATACAATTCGATGATTCATCCTTGTGTTAATTAACGTTGGCATTTAAGTAAATTTAACTCAATAAAATAACCAATAGATTGCCAGTATAAAAAAGTCTAACGCTTTCCAAGAAAGGTAGGATTTAATTTGAATATAAAATACGTTACCTACTTTCACGGATTAGGCATATTGAAATATAATCTTATAGGCTTTGCCATGATGGATGGTTTCATTTGTCTTTTTTCGTCTTTCTAGTTACTGACAGTGACGTCACATTAGAAGAATTCTCTACAGGAAGCACGCAATGATTAGGCCTAATCTCTTAAGACCGCTTCGGGATAATTATCTGCTTGTAATAGGCTTATGTTGTTTTTTGGAATTTTAGCTATTACAGCTTTTTTTGCTGAATATTATATAATTATCATGTTCCTAAAAAGCTTGATGACCAAAAATTGATAGGCGACCCTTCACTTATGTAGCTTGTAAATAACTTAGATAAAATTCCATAAGTCAGACCTCATAGTTTTCCATTAGTTCGTAATCGTTTAATATCCAACCTACGTTATCTATTACAAAAAAATCCTTTAATAGGTTATATTTAGTTGAGTTTGAAGCCTTTCCCTATTGCCGCGAACGGGACCTAATGATCGTCGGTTTGTTAAGTTTAATTCCCACAAAAATTCGATAAAAAGTTAATGTCCATCCGGCGAGGCGGCTGCTGTGCGGTAGCGGCGGTGATTATCCGCCGATAAGACACAAAAACAACTTTTTGATTTATGAAGAAAGCTCGAGCGTCGGCTACTGGGCGCCGCCAACGCTATGTTCGCGGCTTGGGGCACCTTGCCTCAGGATTTAGGGATGTCGGATGTTTAGTTTCATTATTATTAAATTATAGAATATCGATCTTTCATCTGTATTATAGCAATAGTTAAAGCAAATCATAAAATCTTTAGTTTAAAAATATTGGCTGAAGTTCCCAAAAATTTGTCTATTCACTTAGTATTTAGGCAAAAGTATAGTACTTAGGCAAACCTAAACTTCAAATTATTTTTCAGTGAATTTATCAGACTATGTAATACTTATATACCGGTGACACAAAGGAAATGCATGCCCAGGCAAGCTTGTAAATCTTGGATCACACAAGGCATAATTCAATCAAGAAAGAAACTATTTTCATTGTACGAGCACATTCAATTTTCGAACAGTGATAGTCTAAGAGAATATACAAGAATGTATAGCAAAATATATAAAAGAGTATGTGTACAGGCAAAGCAATTATATCTTAAGGAAAGAATACTACATTCAAAAAATAAAATTAAAACTAGTTGGGAAATAATCAGAGAATTATCCAATAAAAATAATTCTAAAACAATTGACGATATCATATTAAAAACAGATGATGACGTAATTTTAAGAGAAAAGTTAGATATAGCCAATCATTTTAATAATTTCTTTAACAATGTTGCTGCTGATGCCACAAAATCTCTGCCTGTAAATGTAAACAATGCGCTCTCGTACATTGGTCGTTATAGCGCTAAACAAGTCAAAACAAAGGATATCTTTTACTTAACTACGCCTGGTGAAGTGGCTAATACTATTAAGAATCTAAAGCCTAAGAAATCTAATGACTTATGGAATATAACGTCAACGTTAATAAAGCAATTAAAACACGAACTTGCATACCCTGTCACAAAAATAGTAAACGATGCGTTCCAATCAGGAGAATTTCCCAACTTATTAAAGATTGCGAAGATACTGCCACTTCACAAAAAAGAAGACGTACAGGATGCATGTAACTATAGACCGATATCTATACTACCAACTCTAAGTAAAATATTTGAAAGAATTATGTACAATAGATTAAGTGACTACTTTGAATATAATAAAGTTTTAAACGATAAACAATTTGGATTTAGAAAGAAGAGATCAACTGTTCAAGCTCTTACAACCATAGTTGGATGGATACTGAAAGGTTTGGATGAGAAGGAAAGTGCTTTGGGTGTGTTCTGTGATCTATCTAAAGCATTTGACTGTGTCCATCATGGTATTCTTCTTGCGAAACTCGACCATTATGGAATTCAAGGAACTGACCTAAAATTGTGCAAATCATATCTCGAAAATCGCAAACAAATTGTAGAAATAAAGGGTGAAAAGTCTTCTGAGCAAAAAATTAAAATGGGTGTTCCACAGGGGTCCATTTTGGGACCCTTATTCTTCTTAATTTATATTAATGATTTGACGGTATGTGTACCTCAAGGATTGAAGATGGTTATGTTCGCTGACGATATTACTGTAGTAATAAACTGTAAAAATAAAACTGTGGTGATCGATAAACTAAGAAACCTACTTACCAATCTTGAGACGTGGTTTAATTCTAATAATTTACTATTAAATCTAAACAAAACAAATTTAATAAATTTCTCATTGGATACGCATGGTAGACAAAATACGCTAGAATTAAAACAATTTATTAAAGAAAAGGCATTAGTACTTTTAGATAATACAAAAATGCTAGGTTTAGAAATGGAATCTAACTTAACATGGAAAAACCACATTAATACACTAGCGAAGAAACTGAGCTCTGCCTGTTATGCGATTAAGAAGATAAAGGAATACTGCGGAAAAGAGGCAGCTCGAACAGTGTATTTCGCATACTTTCACAGTTACATGATGTACGGTCTTTTGGTCTGGGGTACGGCTGCAGAAGCTGGCAGAATATTTATACTACAAAAAAGAGCCATTCGATTTCTGTATGGACTCAAGAGAAGAGAAAGCTGTAAAGCTGCATTTAGAGAACTTAAAATTTTGACAATGTATAGTGCATATGTTATGCTTAGTTTATTATATATAAAAGAAAATGTCACAGAATATCCTATTGAGCCAATTAAACAGAATGCTCGCCACAAGCAAAATGAGCTCAGGCGGCCCTTTCATCGACTTAAAAAGGTTTCAAAGAGCTTCCTCTGTAACGGCGTAAACATGTATAATAACTTGTCAGATGATGTGAAAGTATTGAATGATTTGCAATTTAAAACACGTATAAAACAAATGTTAATTGACAAAGCTTTTTACACTATGAATGAAGCTGCAAATGACAGTCTGTGAAACTGATTGTATCTAGTTTCCGAATCAATTCCAATACTCACGCGTGGGTGAACCAGGTAAATGTGGGGGGACATGTCCGACACACGACCGGGCGGTAATCATTCTCCTATTGTTATCGAAATGGAAATATCCAGTTCAAGTGAGATTGAAAATTTATTTGCAATCTCTACCTATACATTATATAAAGTAAAATAATAATAACGTTGTTATACAATAATAAAAATAATTGAAAAACTTTATTAATCACACTTAAGATACATATAAATAAAAAACAGTTCAAAAAAGATATCTTAAGTTATTAATTTAGTGGTTATTGTATTACTAGACATCTCACTAGGGATTTCTTGTCCTGAAGTGGTCATTGTCATTGGATCCGATATTATGTATATTATTTTTAAACGTGACAGCATGTGTGTAAAGTAAAACAAAATTGTGTTGTAGCAAATCTACAAAATTAATATACAAAATACGTTCGTCTATACTATCCATATTCGCCACTTAATCAGAGCTACAGACGAAGTCACTACATTTTATAATGAACATATAAAGCATCAGTAAGTATATCCAAAACAAGAACCGGCAATTCAATTCGTAACCTATTTTGCATCTTCTGCAACAAATAAAGTGCAATTTTGTGTGTAAATTGGTACTTCTGAAAGGAGTTTGAGCGGCATTTTACAGTATGCACAGCTTATCTTTATTTTTACTCCAAATATTAAAACACCATTTAAAATTTGAGACTGTCCCATATTACTTTGATGTGATATATATTTATGAAAATGTGATAAGGATTATTTCTAAATCTTGCAAAAACATTGCGTTTTTCAACGAATTTATAAATGTCAAATTTGACATTGACAGTTGGCGGCTCGTGGTTCTTTTGGTTGGCTGAGTTGTTATTTCGTTTATTTCGCAGATAAAATGGGTAAAGTAAAGAAACAAAAACATAAAAAACGATCGACTTTGATCGAAGATAAAGTTGAAGAGGAAATGCCAGTGGATTCTAAAGAAAATGCTATACAAACCATCATAGAACAATTGCAGGTTAGATAACCTAGAATTTTTTTCTCTTTTAAATAAAAATATAAACTTCTATCGATTTTAGTATGATTTTATAAGATTATACAGTGTTTCATATAGCATAATATTATACAAGTCGTATATTACAGGCAGCAAATATGGAAGAGAAATATTGTGGATTGCAAACATTTGCTTTATTAATCGAAAATCCAGAGAATATTGACGAAATATTAAGTCGTGGTGTAGTACGTGTGGCGGCTCCACTGATATTAGATTCAGCTATGACAGTAAGAAATGCTGCGGCCGGTGTTCTCCGGAACTTGTCTATTTGTGGGCAAGATATTTGTGATGCTTTAATGGAACAGGATGTGATGACTCCACTGATGTCTTATTTTCATCAGGTAAATGTAATGAGTATAACTTTAAATTTGAATATGATAATTTGGGTTTATCACTTAATTATGATTACTGTTAGTTTGCAGAAACATGGATTCCAGATATAAAATCTAAAAATAAGGAAGATGATGAAACTATAATTAATTGCATAAACCTACTTTGGAATCTTTGTGAGAGTTCAGGTTTGTATTTTACAAAATGCTCAAAAATATTATTTGTAATTTATTACTCAACAGAGTTGATATACATTTAATTTAATCCTTATTTGTCGTTTCAGAGTTGGCAGTTAAATATATGGAACAATCGAGAATACTAGACATTCTTTCAAGATATTTAGATTTAACTACATTTGGCAGTGATATTGTTGCAGCAGTACTACAATGCTTACTTGTGGTAGTTGAAGATAACCCAGAAGCTATACAGAAAGTGAAAGCAAATTGTGAAGAAAGACTGCAGCAGCTACTTTCTATTGAAAGTAATGATTCTGACAAATTGTTGTTAAAAACATTAGCTGCAGGTGTAACAATTAATCTTTCTGGAAGTGTTACTGCTTTATCTCTACTTGTTATAAATAGATTAATAACAATACTGGCTGAATCTTTAACTATAGACCATAGGCAAATGTGTAATAGTCTTTCTAGTGCTGTGCCATTACAGGATGTGAATGGCAAAACTCCGTTGCCTAAAGGTAAAGAAGGGCAGCAGTTAGAGAATCAACTGAAATCTGTACACTTAATGTTGGAAGCCCAACAGAGGGCTGTTGAAATTGTTGCTAATTTATGCTCCTGTACTGGTAAGATTCAATTGTAACTTAGAAGTAGTAGTATATTAACTCGGTTTTTGTTTTGTTTTGTGTGTTTTAATCACTTTAGTCATGTCATAATTTTTTCCCAAAGCTTTTGATTTTAAGAAAAAAATGTCTAGACAATTTGATTAGTGACACATCTTAATGTTATATTACTCTTAAATTTGTAACTGTACATGGCTGTACTTAAAAGTTTACTACCTTACCCTATCAATATACTTGTATGCAATATTGATTGATTTTATTTAACAGATAACGATGAATCAATGGATGATTCATCTGACTCTGAAGATATGGCTGAAGAAGAAATATGCAATGGCAATTCTGAATTAAATGGTTCATTATTAGCTGAAGATAAATTGCCACCAGAAATTATTGAAGGGATAGTTAGTATGGGAATATTTGATAAAGTATGGGCTAAAACTCAATTGCCAGCTGACAATGTTATGCTTATATTAAAAGAGTTTGATGGTTCACAATCTATTTATAAAAAGTAGGTATTTTTTTAAATCATATTAGCTTATCATGCTCAATTATGGAATAGTTGATAAATTATCATTTTGTTTTCTTTTTAAATTTGAATTTGTTAATTGACTATGATTCTGGCTTGAAGGAATGTATTAAGGCTTAGTTTTGGTATTACCAATGTGGACTGATTCAATTGCAATCACAGCAGAGTTTATATGTGAAAACATTTTAATTAATTTAAAGGAAATTATGCTTATCGCGTTTTTATTATTTTTCAACTTGCAACTATAATTGAATATTTTTTATTGAAATGTAAACTTTTTTAGGTTATACAATTTACAAAGTAGTGCTTTACTCTGTATTAATAATATGATATCAAGTCTTCCATTAGAGAATCTGGGCGGTGTTAATGGAATTTATAAAATATGGACAGATGCTGGAAAATTAGTTTTTAAACAAAACAATGAAAATGTTAACTTATCCGAATCTGCTACAGCAGTAATGAGAGCCGCTCTTGACAAAATAAAAAGTATAAACGTACTGGATAAGATTAAAGAAAATAAGGAATTGTTTAGTGGTTTAACTGTTAATGATATTGAGGTAAGAATTTAATTGAATTGCAATCAAGAACTTCCATACTTACTTCCTGGTAAATGTGCCTTTGTTATCTTTGACGTAAAGGATTTATTTTATCAACTCCTTACTACATATCACTTTTGTTCTTGACCACATCTCATGCGGTTGAATGAATAAAAGAGTTTAACCATTTCAAATCTATTAATAATAATATCTACTTTCAGATGATGTTGACTGGCATACGTAATTGTGACGTAGCAGAAATTCGTTCTAACTTAATAAGAATGATAGGCACCCTAGCATTGCTATTTGTTACGCCTTCAATACTCAATACGGCCACAGTGCATATAGTACGCCAAATAACAGAATTTCTATTAGAGCAAGCTCACAAGGAACAGTCGGTGTGGTTGTTAGCTGAGATTATTGATACCTTAGTAGATTTGTACTCTGAAGATGAGACAGATAGTTTGGCAGCTCAAGTTAAACTTATAGAGAAGTTAACTGCTATTGCTCCTATACTTAAGAATAAGGTGAGTTGTTTTTATAACTTTATATTGATTGGCTAAGTGCGGATGGATGTGGGCTACTGCACTAAAAGGATGGAATCTATCTAATTGAGTTGGTTACTCCCCCATCGAGCCATTTCTCGTAGTAGCCTTCTATTCTGGATTAATATTAAAAGGTGTGTAGTTATAAACCAAAAATAATTTTACTTTTCTTTCAGGCGAGACAACAAAGAAAACTGCCACAAGAATACAAAAGTTTAGTCAGCACAGCTACTACAAATCTACCCCGGTTTATTAGCTACAAAAAAGATAGAATTTCTAAGTTATAATTAATGAAGAGAGATGAAATTATGTTTTTATATTTACCATTTTTATGTATTAATTTTTAAATGATAAAATAAAACAACTTTACAGTAATAATTGACTTTTATTTAATCTTCTAACCTCTAATTAATAAATATAAAATTACTATTATATTAAAAGCCCCAGGCACTTTTATTCTAATTAATAATATTTAAGTTAAATGTATTAGAGAATAACCCAGGAACTATTTTATCACCCTCACGGGCCCATGCCGCTTGGTCAGTCGCTAGAGCTCTTCGTGGTACGGTATATTGAAATTGAATCGATTAATTTCATTCGAATTCTTTTATTTACTTATTCCATTTAGTATACGCACTATTTAAGTGACGCGTATTGTAATAAATTGCGAAATTCTTTTTAGATTTTTCCATCTTGATACAAAAGTACACCCTTCGGTGTATTTGTTATTCTAAAAAAATGTACTATTATAGGACTATTTAAAAATTTGATTAAATAGTGATAGATATAAATATCTTTGGTCTAATTTAGAACCTAGAAGTAATTTTTATACACAAATAAATAATAGTTTTAATGTATTATATAAATTGCACGATTATCACAATGCTAACACAACTTAACCAGCAGCTATTGTACACATTTGCGTTAAATTTAAAATTATAAAACTCTTATTAAATAATAAATCAACACACTATTTCTACATTGCATAAAATAGCTATATGGCAACAACTAAACATCTTAATTATAACATTAATTCATGATTCAGTAAAATAAATATGTTCTTATAAAATAGTTTATGTTAAAAGTGATTTAAATTTACATAAAAAAGAAGTCTAATGATAACTGATAATTTATATTTCTTTGAGATCCAATTTTGCATAAGTATACCGATAGTTTTTTTTTCTATTGCGATGATTTTAATTTAATATAAATTATAGGGGATATATGTCATTGTGTTAAATAAAAGAAAGAAGACACCAGGGGAGCGTTATTAGACCCACAACTACATTCGTGCTATCTGGTTTATGATCTCTAAGAAAAATAAGTCATGCACATATTTCCTTCGACATGGCTTCTTTAGTATATTTCAATAATTTAGGTTGTATTTATTGGTGAATTAGCAGCGTTACTCCTTTTTGGTTTTGGTACAAGATTAGGGATGTTAACGTCTGGTCCATCGAACTTTTTCTTTATATCTGTAATAGACGATCTCGGTTTGTCAAGTAAAGATTCTTCTTCATTGAGTGCCAAGTTTAGTTTACTTATTTCGTGTTCTATTTCTTTCGTTTTCATATCGATATCGATAAATTCTTTTTCTGTACTCGAAATAGTGTCTATACTTTGTTTATGTGCAGTTTTGTTATATTTACAAACAACCTTTTTTGCATTACCATTAGAATCAATTTCATTATCATGGTCTATGTTAATATTTAAATTAATGTCGTGTGACACCAAATTGTTATTGGTTGCGTTGTTAAGACTCTTACTCCTAACGGCTAATGGAGGGAAATCTCGATTTTCCCGTCGATGTTTAAAGTCATTTTCATTGATGCTAGAGTTTCGTCTATATGTTATAATATCCACTTTAGGAAATTTAACGTCATTATTATCGGAGTCGTTAATAATTCCATTAGTTTTTACATTTTTTACGTCATTATGTTCAATTTTTTCTGACTCAATTTTTACATCACTAGAACTGTGTTGCAGATTATTTTCCTTACATTTCGCGACATCTACATCTTCTTTGTTTTCCTTTTTTACATCTTCATCTTCAACAATTTTTAATTCGATGCCTAAATTTAAGTTTTCAATATCTACGTCTGATAAACGTTTACCTTCGTTGTCTTCTATTACGCTGGATTCCAATTTGGTACAGTTTACCTGTAAATAATATTAATTAATATGTATTTAATTAACTGTAACAATCTTGAGTCCACATATTAATTAGATATACTACTAACTAAGCTAGAATTAGCAGAAGTGGGTGGTGGTGGTGCAGCTCGTTTCTTCTTACGTCTGGAAGCTCTCACTGGAGGTACAGGTGCATAATCTTCATCAAACGGATTGGTACTTTCTACGCTTAAACGTGACCCGGTAATGTCGCTGCGGGTTATACCGGGCGCCATATGTGGTTCGAATGTGTCTCTCCTAAAAATAATTAAAATAAAAACGATGGTTATAATATAAATACTTAATTATAATGGCGCTTTTATTGTGCAGTATGATTAAAAAATCTATTAAAAATTTTGCCAACGTCCATACCACGTTGAATACACCGGTTCTCATCCGATCACCGAAGTTAAGAAACGTCGGGCGTGGTTAGTACTTGGATGGGTGACCGCCTGGGAACACCACGTGCAGTTGGCTCCTTTTTTAGCATATTTAAAATATTTTTGAAATACTTTTATTTAAATAGGTACAAGGAATACACAATCAGATACGAGTTACCTTAAATTATCATATTGTTGGCTAGGGCTTCTCATTCGTTCCTGAAAACGTGATCTCGGTAATGGTGTGACCGATCCTCCATACACATAACGGTCTTGAGTGTTAATTGTAGATCGAGTTGCAGGGGTGGGCACACCCAATGTAGACGACGAAGAATCTGTTGAAAGGATGAACGTATAATTAAAAATATTAACTATTGTTTTGCGATAAAATAGAGAAAGATCTGCACTTAAAACTTTATATCTCACACAAATGCTATCAAATCCATCATGATTATTATCTATACAGAATCCACATTTATAACGTCTTGTTTATATTAACATCAGATTGTATGTCACGTCTTAAATTATCAACAATAAAGGAAATTACAAAATGATGTCACAAATGTCTTAAGTAGTTCCAACATATTTTTTAGTCTAGATAATGGTTATAAACTCCTACCTCTGACTCATGTTACCAAATCTGTTGAGGCCCTCGACTCTTGAGTTTAAGTTATACCTAGCTACTACGCATATTTAGTGTATTTTATAAAAATTGATCAACGAGAACCATATGAGAAGCTGAATCTGATCGAGGCAAAAGTGATATGTATAGAAAATTGTTGCTGGCGTTCCGAAATTGTTTCTTTAAATCCCGGCAAGATGTGTGCGTGGGCTAGGTTAGTTAATTATAAGCACAATTAGGTTATTTATATGAGGAGATTGTAT
Source organism: Tineola bisselliella (assembly GCA_028551675.1). Taxonomy (NCBI): domain Eukaryota; kingdom Metazoa; phylum Arthropoda; class Insecta; order Lepidoptera; family Tineidae; genus Tineola; species Tineola bisselliella. Next base: position 84,939 of record JAPWLS010002357.1, on the reverse strand, counting down.
ATTTATTAACAATAGGCAATTAGCGATATTACAAACACTGCAGACATCATAGTCGCGGCGAAACATCCTCGACATCATCAATTAAAATAAGTTTCATTTTTTGATTTATATTTGTAATACATACATTGTATTGCTCGTCGAAATACAACAGGACTTGGCTCTCCGTTAATATTTACAGAAGATTTGTTTGATGTAGAACTCGAACTTGATTCTTTTTTCTTGCCTTTGCGCATAAAAGAACGCAGTGCCCTGAAAATTACACAGAATAAAATTATTATTTTTTGATAAATAAATTGTTATCTAGATTATTCGCAACACGTGCTAAGCGGATATTTATTGATTGAGTGCTGGATCTTTAGTGCACTTGTAGCCACTTGAGCGGTCACAATCGTTTTGTAACTGACGCGTCCGCGTCCGTCCGAACTATCGGTCAGTACCACCAACTCTTTATATCTAAAATACCTATTTGACGACTGTATTTGTCTTATTTAAGTGAACAAAGTCTATTACTATTGTCTGTTTTCACATTCAGTGCTACTGACACGCCTAACATGTTCTCGAAATTTTCACTGGACTTCGGTAACACGTTATGCGTGTTTTAAATAATTTTGGCGGTATACGACATGGTAGTGAATATGTAATATAAATTGTATATTAGCCATAAGGAAACACAAATATAAGGAAATAAATCAAAACCGACAACTTGTGACATATTATTATTTAATTACTTAAATTGTTATTTAAATAATGCCTAGATTGTAAATAGATAATAAAGACATTGAAAAAAGTTTTATCTCACAACGCAACGTGCTAAAAACAAAAGAAACGTGGAATTTTTCTTCCCGGATGTTGAGAAGGTGTTGGAAAATACATTAAATCTGTCAGAGATTATTGTTTAGATAACACACTTGATCCATACTTGAACTAAGCTTACTAGCTAATTACTGGAATTATCTTTTGACCTATGAATAATAAATAATATTTATCAGTAAATTAACGAGTAAAATATATCTTTTGGGTAATTCTGTTTAGTAAATTCTGTCTACCCCTTAGAGTGAACGTGATTTTATTATATAATATAAATCGTAATCGTACGGGATAAGCCGTTGCACGTTTACAATAGGATTTACTAAAGAAATTAAGGAACAATAACCCATTCAATTGTTCGAGAAAATTGATGTTGACGAACATTTTGTGAATATGTTTTGCTATAATGATCAGACGGTCACTATTGAAAGTGTTGTGTTATAATCTTTCCAAAATATTTAAGTTTAAACAACCTGGGAGCTGTGATTTTATTTCAGTAATAAACCTTGACTATGTTGTTTCAGTACAGTAACGTACAGGAAATGTTATATTATTAACCGATATTTATAGTTTTATGTTAATTACCACTAACTAAGACTCATAATAAATATACATCCTATTTTCTATATGAATGCAAACTAACAACAAACGTATAAAACATAAAACAAGAACGTAAAAGATTAATCAGCAAAATATAGTCACTGAATTCGGAACGGACACGAACCTACTTTACAAGATTATAAAGTCGTTCAAGATAGATTGAGTTTGTTTTTTATAAGAGTATGTTTTAGACAAAGAAAGTTTTAAGTAGTGAAATGTGTTAATTAACGTATATTCAAAGACAATGATCGTGTGTTGGAGTACAAGTATGAATCATTCGAATTCACACGATATTTATCTTTGAGGGTATTCTTTTAACCCAGATTATAACAAAGGGTCTTTGTTAAATGTTGCGGTTTTTTTAAAACGTAATACCAAATAGGCAATAGGTACAAATTTTAATTAAAAAATATGACTAGAAGAATAACAGAAATTAGTTATTAAGCAAACAAAATAATTTACTTTCGGCTACTTTGATTTTATACGAATAATTTTGGTTTCAAATTTAATATCTTTCTTCTTAGTCACGCATGCAACGTTAATTAAAATGTATCATATGGGTAACTTGACCCTCATTATCCGTTCATCTGTCTTCGATGTTACTAAGAGGTATAACAGAGAGAGGGCTATAGTAGGTATATACAGTTTGTTTTCATTTGTCACATCATTTCGTTGTATACTATTATTAAGTCTATGGTTACGCGAACAAGTTTTTTTTAAATGATAAATATTATATATCTACATATACAATGTGTGTGCTTAGCTTTATATTTATAAAACAATGTATTAGGTAAGTAGGTGTCTATAGACAACGTTATCAAACATTTTGCCTCACATTATCGTTGACCTTGAATTAACAATGTCATTTGTCTTATGATTAATCACCAGTTACATAGGTATTATTTAAATACGTAGAGCGCCCGAATTTAATTAAATTTGAAATAGGCTAAGCTTAGAATATTTCAGCCTCACAAATAATAAAACACTATAAAATAATGCTATATGTAAATGTTGTAGTGTAAATAGTGCATTAGTTGGCAATTGGCATGCATCCAACACACGATTTTTTCAAAATAAACGTGTTGTTTATAATGTATGAGATGAGATGCATTGACGTTTGCTCAATATAGTTTATTGCATTTACAAAACAAAATGTTTTATGCAAAATGCATTATTTTATTTGATGCTGTAGAATTTGTAAGTGAATGTTCTGTAAAAATCGGGTTAGGTATTATTATTATCTAATTAGAATGCACCGTACTGTTATCGTTGAGTGTCACCGCCGTTCTACACTTGGATGTTTTCATTTAATTAAACGTTTGGATATTATTTTGTAAAACATTAATTATGTAGAAGAACGTTTGATTATTCTTTTGGTTTTTTTTTGTACAGATGGTAATTAATTTAAAATAAACTGTGACCACAAGTGATTGTATTAATTTAATTTACGAATTTCTTTGTTAATAAATTGTCTGTTTGTTTAAAAGAGAAATGCTTTGGTTATCTAATAATTATAGTTTTGCTGGATATCCTGTTGGGTTCGAACTGGTTTCTGATCTAATATAGTTCATTCTGTATAAATGTAAATCAGTAAAACTTATATTGTAATAATAATAATTGCAGAAATAATTATCATTAAATACAACTGAGTGCATGATAAGACAAGACACGATAAAAAGAAATACAAGTGTTCCGAAAATACATAACTGGGTCATGAGAGAAAATGCGAGAATTCGCAAATACCACATTTTGATAGTGCTAATTGTCTTTGCTATAATTTTATTTCATAAACTCTTTTCTTTGTGCGTTTTTCTTTAACAGAATTAACAGATTGTTTTTAACGGTAAAATTCTTTTAATTAAATATTCTAGATATAGATAGATTCTAGATAGCATATTTCAAAGAAAATACTTGTATGTGCGTAAGACACGGACGCACGTGATTGCTTTTGTTCATAGATTAGTGCGTAATCAGTTGGCACAGATATTTTAAAATACCCGTAAGTAAATAAAGGAATTTTAATCAAATCGATCTATTTCATTTTAAACACTTAAGAAAAAGAACCACATACATAACAAGGGCTAATAATGTAAACAAGAACGTCCCCTCTAGTATATTTGTGAAGAAATTTCAACGAAAAAAGCAATTTATATTTAATTAATTTTGGATTGCTTTCTAATTGATAATTAATGTGCGGTTTGATTCACGGTATCAAACTATTTAGGGTTTTAAAATGTTATTTTTAATAATTATATGCATCTATGACGAGTTGTCGAGAAAACAAGTCAAATAATAATTCAAATGGCAAGTAATTAAAACAAAATTAAAAGGAGATGATTTAATTTGGGCTACTTACTCGCACATTATCAGTGAGATAAAATTTTCGGCTTACGATCTTGCCTCATGATAAGGTAAGATTACTAATGTTTACTGTATAGGCCAAAAATTTCTTAGTTAAACATTTTGTGTAATAGGTACTTATTTCTTATAAATTTATTTTCTTATACAATTTTCCTATATCATGTCGGGGCCCATCTAGTATCTAGCTATAACTCTATGTTTATCTATAAACTCGAATCTGTGTACTTGAAAAGTCGTTATGCACCCATACTTCAGTTATCTATTGAACTTGATTTGTTATCATAGTGTCCTTGTTCAAATGCTAAATTAAAAAGAAAACCAATTAAATCTTTAACAGCGAACTAGGTTTTAAAAATCTTAGTTACGGTTTTAATTTCAAGTAGAATATTCTAGATCTAGATCTCAACCGTCTCACCACAAACGTAACACTTGTGAAGTGACTTAGTCGCATTTTGGGATCAACTTGGCAGTAGCTAGGCATAACGAGAGGAGAATGCTCTGCCAATTTTGGATTCGGCACATTTCACCTCAAGCCGCCATAGTGAGTCGAAAACGTAACTACTGCATTTGCATTTACGTTTGTTTTCTTAAACTTCTTCATATAAAGAAAACGTGAACGGAGATTTTACACTTGTAGTTTGCTAGGAGCCTTGTTTATTACATGTAACACCTTCACATGTAACTCAGTGCAAAATACGTCATATTACTTATCTAGTTACGAAAGTCAGTAAAGTGATATTTTTTCCACAACAGTGTTAATTGCCTAGAGTTTCTAAAAAAGATACTCGATACTATTTTGTATTGTTGTAACATACAAAAATGACCGCATTCACGTCAAGCCCAAGCCAAAGTATATAATAAGACTAAAACAAAATTTGTATCCTATTTACTTTGATTGCGTCCATTTTATAGATCAATATAAAATAAGGCAGTGACGTCACAACATCGATAACTATAATAGTTTCGACGATAAATATCAAGGTTTACGTTTTACTGCAATTTTATTTGCTAGAAGATGTATACTATAAAATGCACGTGCGATTAACATGCGATCATTGTATTCATCGTTTTAAATGTAGTGCGTCTACTCGCTAAGTGTATGAATAGCCTAATTAAGGATAGGTATTTTAAGTAGGTGTTACAGACAATGGAAAATTAAAAAATTGCACTAAACAGTATATATTACATATAAAATAGTTGCTTAAAGTTGATAATTATGCTCATTTGTAAACAATCGCACAAAACTATGACTGCAGTACTAAAAATAAATTACTGACGACATTTTATTTTATGGATTATTCGCACTCAGTAAGATATAATAAGAGGAACTAGGAAGGATTTGCCTAATATTATTTTTATCTGTATATATTTCTTTGAATCAACCTTGCAACACGAAGATCAGGTACCCAATGATTGGGCGTTTCGTGAAAAAGTTTTTGTTATCATTAATTTTGATAACGCTCATATGAGTGAGTCTATTTGTCATCATTATGGGCACATATAATAAATATCTAACAATATCTACCGATATCTCGGCTTTTATATTTAGCAGTTAACTCTTAATATATAATAATTTTTGATTTTGAATTAAATGAATTCGCATTCAATTTCCTGTTAAAATACTAATAAACATGCGGGCGACACCAAGTCGTAATTCCAAGTACCTAAGTGTTATAGATCGGCTAAGTTAATAATACTATATACTGACGGCGACGTACTATATAGACGTATATATATTTTGTATTGTTGTTAAATCGACCATTCTTATTCACTAACGCTGAATAGGACGTGGATGAACAATTTTATTGTGAACTTTGAATAATGATTTATTGTAAGTTAATTAAACGGGTATCAAGTTTAAGTCGTAATATCACGAAAAACTGAATAAAATAATAATTACGAGGCTTTTCCGAATGAAGTCGATATTAGCATGTATAGTATGTAACCGTGACATCTGTATGCAGAGGTCCAAAGGCTGCGAAAACAGGTTTGTCGCAATGACACAATAGTGATTAGCACATGTGAAAACCACAATACTCATGAAACAGAAATAATATATCACATAATGATTTTAATGATGACAAGATCTTACCAAGAATTTCGTATATCTTTTAAACCGGGAAAAGTAATGCTGTTAGATCGCTTGAGTTTTCTTCCAATGGTCCAAAATTTGCTCTTATCTTCCTCGCGGAATGGATTCAGATGTTCTGGATAATCGTAGATAGAGATGGACTTTCTCGGTGTCGCTGTCGTAGTCATTTTGATATAACTTTTTTATTACACACTTTTACATAATACACACAACCGTTTCAGACGAGCACTTTAAACATTATCTATTATCAAACGTGAAGGTATCATCAACTGATAATGTATTATCGTGGAGGATAATTACGTCGGATGGCGAGGTGTTCGTTTATGAACAACGCGGGAGAGCGGACGATATCACAACGCCGCGTACAAAAGTACACTGTCTCGAGCTCGACTTGGTCTCGACAATGAGCTGCGGATTCGTAATCGCTAATGTTGCGCTACGAACTCTCATTTCCCTCCCACCAGCTCTATTGTTGCCGCACGGGCAATGCACGAACACTCAATACTAGCACGTGCAACAATTAGTTAATAGACCAGCACTACTCTACTTCATTATACATTGTTAATTTTAAATGGTTTGTATGTCCGTCTGTATCATACACTTTCTTGAGATAGGTCAAATGCCAATTCATTTATTGATAAAGCAGTGCATTTAAACTAGCAGTAATGTGATGTAATTTTCATACTTAGGTGACAGCTTGTTATGTTAATATATTGGATAATTTTAATTTTTATGCTCACTTGTATTTATATTGTCTTGTTCTATAATAGGTATATATAGTATGTAGGTAGCTATTTTATTTGTAAATGTATATATCAATGTGCAAATGTGTCTGATAATGACGTCAGACGAGTGCGTAAAAGTCGAAGGTTAAATACAATTAAATCACACCTTTAAATATTTTGAGTAAGTTTACCTATTTTAACTACAGAATTATGATTTTACAAGAAGTCATTTAGGTAGGTTTTCTGATGTAAGCAACGGTTCAGGGTAGAGTCACAAATATTTGATGGGTAAGGTGGTCGCCACAAAAATACCACCAAAAATACCACCATAAAGACGTACAAGCCCGTAGTTTATTGATCCGCTAACCTCAACCCCATTTCTCATGGTAACTCATTATGGTTTATTTAGACCCTACTTATTAGCGCAAGTAAAACCTATTGTTAAATTTTTAGTTTATTATCAACGAATTCTACGGTTTATACTTTTTACACACACAGATATATAACAGTGGTGTTTAATTAAATACGATGGAATAAAGTTGAATAAGTGCAAAAATGAATGTCAGTTGACAGTAATTTATCTCCTTTTATTCAAAATATATTTATTATTATTTATTACTACCTTAATATATTTATTCATATTTCATCATTTATACAAACAATTGTATTGTATTAAAATGACAATGAAAATTAAAAAGAGACCACAAAAAAATTTTGACATATATTTTCGTATATAATATGTAAACCACAATAATAATGCCATAGTGTTATTAATAACAATAAGCAAATGGGCGTGGAGATCAATGTACAATTAAATATAATCAACATTGTTATTTCAATTGTCTAATATCACTATTTAATTTAAGTGGGTCGCCATTAGCTCTGTTGCATCTTTTAAAACTCATCGCAGCTGAACAATTACTTATCTGTTACGTAATCTTTAAACAACTATAAAAGTAGAACTATTTGAAATATTGTATACACTATTTATTTCTTTTGTTTTTTTCTAACATTATAGTTTTTTTCTTAACAGATTCTCAGTAGCTACGTTCAAATGAGAATATTGTATGAATACGGTAAATATTGTAATTTCTTAACTTTTTACAGCGTTTTCTAATTCGAACGAAATGTATACGTTAATGATCTTATTTGGGACGACACATTTGTGTAGGATGAAGTCGGAGGAAGCGGTGACTTATCTCGGAATTGCACGGAGGATGCTCACTAGCAATGACATTGAGCTTCAATCAGGTGGAACGCCACTAAATGGCATGTATAGTCCATTGTGCATTAACAAATATATAGAATTTCATATTTATTACTGTCAGAGAGAGAAAGAGAGATCATAAATATAGTATATTTTTGTAATAAAGTTAAGGTTTCGTTTATTTAGGGTTTACACAAAACAAGCAATTTAAAATATTTTAAAAAAAGATGTCGATATATAAGACATACCCTATTTATTTTCTTTAAGAAAGATTTCCAATCCTTATGTCGCCATGGCAACGCTAATCAATTCTGTCATCAAATTGGTTTCTTAACAATTTATTTGTGAAGAATATTACCCAGTTATAGTAATTAAAAATTGTCTCAATGGCAGCAGCTACGAAACCACCGAATTTGGCTGCAAGATTGTTTTATGGATTACGAACTGATATTCAGTAAGTTGTGATATTAATAACCTTCTTCTTTAGTTAAATGGTCTCAGATACCTGATAGACACAATTCTGCCAATGTCGAATATACGCACAATACCCCACAAAGAGTACGCATTAGATAAACAGTCGAAATAAAATTTAATGTTTGCAATTTAATTTAGGTATAATGCACATTATTTGACGGAATCCGATATAATTTATCCAGCTGGAGGCGTGATTGTTATTCACAATCATTTACAGAAGAAACAAAAATTTATAAAACTCCAAGACAAACATAAGGGAATTAAATCATTGGTTTTATCACCTAATAGGTAAGAAGTATCAAAGTGAATAAATTTATAAGAAATAAAATTTATGTTTACTTTTACACAAAAATATTTCAAAGGTCAAATATAAGAAGCTATAAAATTGAAATAAATGAATAATGCGCAAACTGTGTTCGATGTAATGTTGTTTGATGCACTTTAATTGGCTTTCAGACGTTGGTTAGCATTAAACGAAATAGCCGATGTAGGCCAAAAACCAATAATAACTATATATGATTTAACAACCTACAAAAGACGTAAAATATTAACTGTACCGTTTGAGAATTCGACAGCACGAGAATTCGCTTGTATACAATTCACTTTTGATTCGAAATATTTGATAGCCGTGACCGGTGAACCTGATTGGTATCTTTATTATTATAATTGGGATAAAGGCAAGATTGAAAGTCATTCTAAAGCACAAAATCCTAGTGGACAAGGGACTGTCACGAGTGTAAGTGAAGTTTATCATTTTATTGGGGTCACACATTGTTTCCGGCGTAACTGGATAAGATATTGTCCTTATTATGCACTTTATTAAAGAGTTTATTCAATATTAAGTGTTATACGGGGTATCCAGATAGTTTATTAAAATTAAAAATAACACATTACGTCATAACAACAATAAATGTATGCATAATTTTAGTTGCAATTACTCCATAAATATTCGAGTTTCTTCTGTATTTCGTTCATTCAGTTTGGATAAATCTAAAACAAATATTCTTCCCTCTATGGATATTTGTAACTGTGCAGATCATGCATGATATCTCTAACATTATGCATACAGCAAAATGACATGTGGGCGTGACATAATAGAACAACAGTATTCATGAAAATTTTGAATGTACAGGTACAATGTAACCCATCTGATGCCACACTTATTGTAATAACGGGACCAAATACATTTCGTATTATGAATGTAGCTGAAACAGTGTGGAGACAATGGGGATGGTGCAAAGCAGAAAATGTAAGGTTTATTTATTTTATTTAATGCATTTGCAATAAAATAATTTGATTGGTTGATTTTTTAAGAAAATGTTATCGTATCAATGCTTTAGCAAATTGACAAATGACGATTGTTATTCAAATTAGATGTGTGACAATGGCAGTAATAAATATTCCAACAAAATTTTCAAATATCCATTTATTTGCATATGTTTATGAGTTGGCATATTTTTAATTTTTATAAATTTGACTTTCTGCCATTGTAACCTCCATTTCGTTAAATTATTATTAAATTATAAACTTATCTTAAATCGATTACTAAAAGTAAAATGTTATTAAATTATTCTGAATTTTATTGTGAATTTTGTCTCTCCTCATTTGTTTTATTATTCACTGCACCAATTTACGAGTATTTATTTAGCGAAAATTGTTTGAGAGCGTAGTTTACTTGGTACAACATATTAACAAACATGTTTACATAATCTCCAATTGCTCCCAATTGACTAATATAAATGCTTTATGGTGTCCGTTTTAGAAATCTCGCACAACCCTTATGTGTTTTCTAATCTACTGAAAATTTAATATATTATACGAATATGGCTCACACATATTTATTTATTTGTATTTATTTAACCTATGAATTTCAGCTAATTATAACCAGTTGCATGTGGTTAACACCAGATAGAATCATGTTTGGTACTGACACCGGCACCATAATGGTCGTGGAGAATGGTGAATTACGTCAGAACTGTATTTATCGTGCTATTGAAGTTGTCGAGATGTCTCTAAAAAAGGTCGACGTCGAGTGAGTTGTCAAAGTCATATCATTTAGATGTTCGTGAAAACAACACCAAAATATGTCTATGTTTGTAATATGTACAATGAATTTATTGAGACTGTATTTCCACAGTCTTGCGTACATTTTTTAGCGTTTAGTCTTTTCTATTAACAGTATTCAAAAACTGAACCATTTTTGAAGTCGAGATTTTTTTTGAAGAATCAGGACAAGAAATAAATTTTTATTTAAATGGGATAAATATTGTCACAATGACAGCACACGTGTATTATGCATTCTGAAATGCATCTTAATTCTTAAATAACTTTACGACTTACTGAGCCGCGTTGTTTAGTAGTCTGTTACCGGAACAAAATATTTATAATAAATATTAATATATTACAAGTTCGATATTCTTTAAAGAAATATGTGGTTACTTCGGGTCTGGATGTTTATGTTTGTGTTGTCTTAGTCCTGATACCCATATCACAGGTGTCCTAATTTATTTTGACTAATTTGACCCGCCGTATGTGTGTATGAAATATAAATCAATTAATCAAATTTAGGGAAGAAGCAGATAAATCAAGCGCAACTTCAATTAAACATGAAGCGTCGAGTGAAACTATGTCTGAAAGTGAAAATTACCCCGTCACTTCACTTATTAATTTTTCTAAAGGCAAGTATTTAATATAAAACAGGAAATCACATTACGTCACGTCACCACGACACGACGTGTTTGTAATATGAATTGGGCTCGGAGCATTCCGATAACAATGATGTGATACAAAGTGGCATATGTATTTAAATTCATTGATAGGTTTTGCCTATGCGTGTGGTCCTGGGTATGTTCATATGTTTGAAAAAGAAACGATACATCATTGGCGGAAACGGAATCTTTTCAGAATTTCAAGGAAATCTTACAAGTAAGTTCTTTAGATGCAAACCAAACTAAAACTAGGTTTAATTACTTTATTTATTTTAATTATTTTAATCCGACGTTGTAGCTTCAGACCTTTTTCACCTTGACTACATTTAACCTTTCCAGACATACACGGGAACATCCTATATTCTCCCCTTTAGATGAAATACAGCATATAGCAATAGATCCAAATCAAGAGACCTTACTGATAACTACCCTCCGATCTCAAATGTACTATGTTAAACTTTTTGGACAACATATCATTCAGGTAATGTAACAACGAAATAAATCAAATTTAATCCAAGTTATCTTTCCCTGAATCATCTCATAACCTAAAATTTCATTAGGCATTATAATTATTTCTATAATATTCTTTATTCTTTTACTGAAATACAACGTTCACACATATTTGCTTATCACTAATATTCTTATTAAATGTATTTTGCAGAACCCTGAAATTCCATTCGCTGAATTAGGACCATCTATGCATTATGGAAAAATAAACTCTCTTTCAATGTGTGCTTGGAAACCGATCTTTATGACGTCGGGCGAAGAAGACAAAAGTATTAGAATCTGGAACTACATGACCGATGATATTGAGATGATAAAACTGTACCAGGAAGAAATATATTGCGTTTCTTTGCATCCTACAGGTAACCTATCAATTATATTAGGGACTTAGGGCCTGTAACTCGTATCTAATTTAAGCTAGGTGTCTAGTAGATCGACTAATAGGATACTATGATTAAGTAATCTAAGACAACCTCAAGAATTTAGTTATCAACCCTTAGGTCGCCTTATAATTAAAATTCTTCTCTATTTCAGGTCTATTCGCCATTGTAGGATTTTCGGATAAATTGAGATATTTAGTTGTTTTAATAGACGATTTCGAAGTTATGAGGGAATTTCCTATAAGAAATTGTAAGTGTGCTAAATTTAGCACCAATGGCCAATTGTTTGCTGCTGTTAATGCTCAAGTCATACAAGTATTCTCGTCTATCTCCTTTCAGAACGTTTATAATTTGAAAGGACATAATGGGAAGGTAAAAAATATTGAACATAGTTATGGTTGATGAAAATATAAAATGTCAATATACGTTAAGAATGTATAATAACGTTAGTCCTCGTGGTATTTTTCTTCATACCAAGATATTTTTATAATCTTAAATAGTTATCCAAACTAGTAATGTAATTAATTCATTTTTTTGTTATATATATTTATTTGTTTTTGCAATGTGTTACAACCATCATGTTGTTTATTTTGACAATTTCTCTGTTTTTGTGAACAGATAACATCTCTAGGATGGTCAATGAATGACAACACTCTGGTATCATGCGGAAGCGAGGGAGCTGTTTACGAATGGAATATGAGCAATGGTCACCGTGTAGGTGAAGTGATACTCAAGACTAACCATTTCAAGGCTTGTGCAGTTACTAGGTAAATATCTGAAAACAATTGTTGTCAAAGTTCAGCAGCCAGGTTGACAGAGCTAGTTGGCTACTTCCGTAAGAAGCTAGTACTGAAGTAATCAGGTTGGTAAAAGGAAGTTTTGAAGACGAATACTCTCGTCGTTCTTAATATACTAGATAACCCAGGTTCGATTATCGGTCGAAAGAAATATTAATTTGTAATATTTATTTATGTGTTATAAATAGCGAAAACTTGGCGCTTATCACGCTTTAGTCTTCCAAATATCAGTGCGCAATAATTTATCCAATGTTTCTTTCTTATTTCAGTACGGGTAAATCAACTTACGCTCTGGGCACTGATGGTGAAATAAAAGAAATCGGTCTAAATACAATAAGAAGGTCGTTGGGATTGCTTGGTTTACCATTGGACACGCTTGTATTGTCACGATCTGATCTCATGCTTTTCATAACTGGCGGATTAGGTGGTGTCACAGCCGTCCAATTACCATTACTTGACAAATCTGTATTCACTGAATTTCATATGCATAACAAAAAAGTAACTTGCATAGCTTTGTCGTACGACGACCAAATATTAATATCAGTTGCTGAAGATGCGAGCATTTGCATTTGGAGATTGACCAATGCAGAGGGGCGAGCTATAGCACTAGACAAAGATTTTGCTTATTCTAAAGAGATTTTGATTAGTAAGAAGGATTTACAAGACAAAATTAACACTATTAATGTAAGACTTTATGTGCTTCCCTAATTTACTTCTTTGTAGACATTTTGTATATATATTGTTAGTATGTATTGTGTAGTGTAATAATTTTTTTAAATTAATTTAATTATAATTTATTTTAATTAATCTTATTTATTTATTTCATTTATAGCTGTTAAGCACAAGAATGAGTGAGTTAGAGACCGAATTCTCTTACCAATTACGTCAAGCGGAAGCGACACAAGCTGAAAAATTAAAAGAAGTTCATGAAGGATATTGTGCTGCAATAGAGGAGCTCAAGGAAAAGAACGAAGTATGAACACTGATATCTTTTTATAATATCTGAGAGATTTTAATTTCAATGGGTTACCAATGAGTAGGAAATATTGTATGTTCGTTGTTTCAAAAAATACTAATACAAATTAGAGTTTTAGTGGGCTGCAGTATATTGTTAGTTGTATAAACACGTGATTGTGGACAAGTACTTTTAAATCATTCAAAACTAAGTGCTATGAATGGTTGGGGAATTAATTTTTTATAAATCCTTAATTTAAAAAAATAAATTTAAACAATGTTACGTGGTCATTGTATTTGTCACGTGAACTGACGGGCACACTGCAGTATTCCCATTGGCCCATTGCTGTGATAGCGTAACTTGGTGCTTCATTTCTAATAACATTTAAATCATGTGATTTATATTAAGACAGTCTTGTAATAAATAATGTTTATCAGATAATAACATACTTTTTTTGCTCATTGATAGCAAATGGATAATGAGCATACCCATGAATTTGGCATAATACAGCAAGATATAGCCAAAATGCGATCAAGCCATGAAAGGACATTGCAAACGCTTGAAGCCGATTTCAACGTTCGATTAATCAGTGAATACGATCGTTATCAGGTAAGTTCTCACTTAGGACTGGTACACTTTATACAACATATATTTATACATATCTATCCTAAGAATCTTTAAATATCTTTGACGTAAATCACTTTTTGAGTCAAGTATTGCTGACTTGAAAGTCACTTTACAGTTATGAAACGAATAAATTAGTGGCTCTTGGACTCAAGTATATTAGTGGAGAGTTTTCACACCTAAGTTCTTAGCGATAAAGTATACAAGCACAATCAATTTATTAGGAAAATTCCATCATTTGACGTGGATATTAGCACTAAGCTTTGATGTATTTACTGTAATATTCATATCGCTATTTACAGAGTCTTGAAGATAAGACTGCTAGAATGAGAAAAGATTACGAACAAAGATTGGAAGAATTAGCTGAAAGTAAACGTCAGGCGTTAAGAGAAATGAATGATATGTTTGAAGCGAAACTGGACGAGAAAGAGCAAATATTCCAAGAGGTGCGTGTATAGGCGTCCTACTCAATATTTCTTATCGTCTAGACTCTAGAGTCTAGATACTTAAATTAGAAATAATACCTTTGTGGCTGAGAGATGATTTATTTTTCACATTTGACTCGATTAATCGAGTCCATCAGTTCTAAGGCTATTTACACATTGGAATTCCAGCACACTCATTCTACCAGCGGCTGATTTGCAACGACAGTGATGTATGGGGTTATTTTTTTAATGCATTTTTGTATCTCTCAGATTATTAATTATATTCATTCTAATGTTATAGTTACAAGAACAAGCAGATTTAGAGAAAAAAGAGCACGAAACTATAAAGTCGTCAATTGAAGAAGATGCAGACAGAGAAATAATAGAAGTTAGAACTGCTTATGAAATCCAATTAAAGGAAGAGAAAGACGCTAATGTCAGGCTTAAAGGTGAAACAGGATTGATGAAGAAAAAACTTATAAGTGCTCATAAAGAAATTGACGAATTTAAACATCAAGTTGCACAGTTAAAAGGTAATTACAGACATTTATCTCCGTTTATAAACTAAAATAAAACGAATTTTCCTCAAAATTTGGCGTTCGGATTTTACGTATAATAGAGTTTGCTAGAAATAGAATATATTTATTATGATGATGATGTTTTAGCCGAACATGTTGAGTTCCAAAAGGTAATAAGTGCTTTAGAGAAGGATGTGTTAGATTTGAAAAAAGAGATTGCAGAGAGAGACGGCTCAATACAAGACAAAGAAAAAAGAATTTACGAACTCAAACGTAAAAAACAAGAATTGGAGAAATATAAATTTGTACTCAATTTCAAAATTACTGAATTGAAAAATCAGGTATGTTAATGTTATACATTTAGATAAATATACTAGAGAAGCCACCACTACCACCGACTGAAGGTTAACATAACAGACAGATATTCATAAATGTAGAGTATTTGTAATTATTGCAGAAAATATGTCTGCTCTTATTTACCTATCTCTATTATCAATAAAACAGATAGCCCCAAAGGAAAATGAGATACGCGAATTGCGAATACAAATTGAGGATATGGAAAGCGAAGAAGGGAAATTACTCGCAATAAAACATGATCTTGGTAATAAATTGTAGAGGATGTGTCTAGTTATTACTGTATTATAATACGCAGTGCAAATGGAAAACATTACAGCTACTCGTTTACGATGCAGTTTGCTAATTACCGCAACTATATACCGCTTCCGTCAAAATTTATAATCTTATGGCAAAATTTTCAAACGATTTTTTATTAAATAAAATTAAACAGATTTTAAATTTGGGTAGCGTTTTCAATATTTAGTCATACTTAATGCCTTAGAGGTTTCTAACCTTTTCTGGGGTGACGCTATCTGACAAAAATAATTCTAACGGCATCCCGAAATAAAAAAATAAGCAAAACATATTTTATAAATATTATTGAAAAGATAAATATGGTTTTGAAGGAATAAAAAAATCACATAAGTAAGCGAATATACACACGCACTCCCTCTATCACGTCTCCTTATGCATCACGGCTTGTGTTGGGGCCAGCTTTTTGTGGCTTATTATCTTCCTGTCATAGATTCGTCTCAATAGCAAGTAATTTATAATCGTCTGTTGCTTACAATATGCATAATAAGCATATGTATAATAAGATTAGAGTAGAATTTTATTTTAAAATAATATAATTTCTGAAACAGATAGAGCCTCTTGAGCGCGAAATAAAAGAGAGAAAGTTGCGTGTACTCGAGTTAGAAGTTTCGCTTGAAAAGTTATTGCGTCAGAGAGAATTTCGGGGTATTGAAATATTTCAATAAAATATTCTAAACTTTGAGTTGTAATTTTTTTCATATGCACTTTTTTTATTTTGCTTTTTTTATTCATTTTATGATTCATTAAGTAGTATAATTATTCTAGTATCATTTTGTTAGTATAAATGTAGTTTTTTTTTTGTTTTACTAAATAAGTTGTATAAACTGTAGAATAAACGTCCTTTTCATAATAAAATAAATTCTATGTTAAATGGACATAACATTCTTTAAATTATTGAGATTCAGTTATTTTTATTAATTGTTTAAATAATTTTGAATAGTTTTCTTGTACTAATGTTTAAACATTGATTGTACATTTTAGTACTAGGCTTTTGTACATCATTTTTTGTCTGCAAACACCACGCATCTAATTTCTTCAAAGCCTAAACTTTATTATTATATTATGATAATAAATAATATTTCATAAAATTAATTAAAATTTTCAGAATTGAAGATAGCCCGATTGAACGAAAAATTGGTTTCCGCCAAAAAGGATTTTATTACTGAAACTTCACGTAATTTGTTACTGAAGAATACACTGAAAAAAATAAAAATTGATCTTCATAATATGACCGCCAATTTTCAGGATCCAAATAAATTGAAAATTAATGTTAAGGTAAACATGTCATTTGCTTAAGTTACAATACAAAATGGTTATTTAGACTTACTCTCCAGAACGGTATTGTTTTTAACGCCTAAATAACGTTAATATAAAGCAATTTTAATATGGATATACAAAACTAATGTTCACACAATTTAAGTTTAAGCAAACATTGATGAGGTGACGTATCGTGTTTCGTGCTGGGTCCAAGTAGTTGGAGCTATAACGTTCAGGAATATCCTATCATTTAGGACGTGGTGTATTCATACAGGCGACAGCTGCCTGCAAATACTTCTCTCAGTTGACTCCTTGCATATGTTTTGAATTGCGTTGAGATTTTAGTATTATTTTTTGATTACAGGCTTTATTCCACAAATATGTTGAAGACATTGATTTTATAAGGAGTCGTATGGCTGACGATGAAGCTATACGTGAATTCAATCGTCAGAGAGACCATCTTGAGAAACAAGTATCAAATCTTAAACAACAATTGGAGAAAGCTGTCGGTGGTTCGAAGAGTGACATTGGAAGAATTATGGATGTGAGTGGATATTTTTGTCACTTCTTTAAATTCGTTATGGACTTTATATGACTTGGTTATTTGCCAGCGAGGAAATGTGCCTAATTTTTGTAATTTTGTACTCTCGTTTTTTTTTTCATTTTCATAGGGAGAAAAATTAAATCTCACGTTCTCGTTTCGAATTATTTACCAATACTTCGCTATTTAATTAAAGTTCTAACAATATTTATATCTTATCAGGAAAACTGCACTTTATTAAGCGAAATAAACAATTTGAGGGCTGAATTAAAAACCACAAGGACAAGATGTTTCGATATGGAGTCTGTATTAGGTTTATCCGCACGATATGTACCACCGACAACAGCTAGAGCCAAGTTAAAACACGTCACTGAAGATAGAGAACGTTTAGATGAGAAATTTAAAGAGAGAATTGATGTAAGCATTTTTTTAAAATTGTCTATACTTAACCAATACTTGCACCAGAGATATAAAACCAAATTAAATATTACTTTGATTAATTAAACTGTATTATCACTATTAATACATCTATGTTATTCGTCAATAAAAAACTACGATGTAAAATCAATGATCTATTTGATCTAAATAAAAATTTATTCTTTACTCTTTGGTATTGCTGAGGCTCTAGTAACGTCCAGTAATTATGAATTGCTATATTTCACAGGAACGCGAAGAGATTATATCTGCTTTGAAAGAAGAGAACGAACGTTTACTGGATAAAATTAAATGTATGGAAGCCGGAGACAGCGAAGATATTTAATAATAAATCAATTGTACATCATGTTTAAAATAATGACTCTGTCGCACTCGTTTAATTAAATAAACTTCCATAATTTTTATTTGACTTTTTGACTTCATAACTAAAATATAAAAGAGTACTAAACCAATAAAACAAAAAATATATAGTAAAAGATTTATTATATAATTATTTATAGAAACATAACCATTCCCTGTTCATTTATTTAAAAAAATTATATTGCTATTAAAATCTACATTTAAAATAAAAACCCGCGTTTTATAAATTTAGTATTCACATAAGACCTAGAGTATTTTTAATTATTAACACCTTTGGGACCCATTAACCCAATTTTGACATAAATTAAAGTTCTACAGCTACAGTATTTACTAGATAAGAAGCTAGTGAAATATTATAAAAATTAAAAAAAAAAAGAAGTTTGGCGTACCCAAATTTATAAGAATTGAAATACCGGTCCTCGATAAACACGTGCAGACGGGGAAAAATACAGGTGGGATGCTATGGAGCTCTACAGGCTGCTTCTATTCTAACTGAATTGTATTAATGATCTTTAAAATAAAAATATTTAACCTTATGCGAATACCAATAAAAATGCATTACTAATACATAAATTACCTTAAAAATAATATTTGACTATTAAATATTGGAATCATCCTACACACAGTTTCCACATCATCACACCAAATAAACCATCACCAATTTTAATTCATCTACATGTAGAATACAGTAACTATGTGTTCACTGTAAGATATTTGTTTAACAAAATACTTGGAAAATACAGTGACTTAGCCATATGTGTTTAAACCACTGACCCTAAAGCTATATTATTTTAAATGTCATTGTGGGCTGTACAAGTTATGGAATCCTATGCAACGAAAATTAGCCATATTCATTGGGCAGGTCCATACATGTCGCGGTCAGATTGCATAGTTCAGGACTAATGGAGAACTATTAACAGCGAAAACGTTTGTCCGATGAACAAAATTTCTGAAAATCTGCGGGACACTTGTACCTTCTTAATCTAGTGAACCAAATAAAGTGGATATACAATTTGAGTAAATACCAAATGTTCTTAATGTTTTATTTGAAACAACAATCTTGATGAGTACGAAAAGGCGTTAAATTTGCTTTTAAACCGACATAACTATTAAAGCAGGCTCACTCACTCTCCATATAAAGTGTATTTTTTGAGCCATTAGTACTAGCATAACTTGTATATGTGTGTGTTGTTCTAATTTGATAGTCATCTTTGAACATTATTAAACGTGCCAACCCTATTTTAAAGTATCAGGTTGTGAGATAGCACTTGATCCAATACAGCCTAAATGCTAACCGTGTGTGACGTCAATATTTATACATTAATTAACATGTTTTAAATTTAATAGAGTCTTTGTTAAATAGGACACAAATGTGTTGGCAAGACTTTTTAGAGTACAAAAGGTATAATAGCTTTGCGCCCTTTGGGATAGTCTGGGAACTCCTTCTTGTAGTTGCGGTGTTTGCCGATGGCCCATACAGCCATTTGGTAGAATCCGGCGGCAGCAAAGAGACCAGCTGCAAAAATAATACTAATGTGAACGAAAAATAATATATCAGGAAATAAAAGGAACAAACATCTTAGGAAAGCTATCTAGAAATCAGTAGTTATCAAATCTATTCTTAATGTTTGCTCAATAATAAAAATTAATGTTCTATATTTTGAACACAGTGACATGTATGGACAATGGGATTAAATTTCATGATAATTCATCATTAGCCTGAAATCCTTTTCTTTTTATTTTAATTGATAATTACGAATTTGGATAAACGTTTTCGGTCCAAAAGACAGTAGGCATATATTTATATAATAAATTACTTTCAAATTAAACAACATAAATTCAAGGTTTAACATTAAAAACGCATACAATCTTTAATCTATTTTTTTAATAGTCAATACTTAAGTGATGTAAGTCACATTGACCTTCGGCTTGAAAGCACACAACGAACCCAAAAGAAGCATATATTAACATATTATATGCGTCGGACATTATATGGTAATGTTTAATAAACACTTGTACATACAAACTTAATTTCATGCTCTTCGTCTTTTTAGACGCATTTTAAAGTTTATTATCTATAAAGGCAACTCCTCATTATGGAAGTAGACGCAGAGTTAGAAACATTAGTGTCGCCACCAATACTTGTCCATACGTAATTGAAACTGGATTATTTCTTTTCTAATTAGATTCCAATGTAAATACCAGTTTACTAAATACTAATATATTTTCTTTACATTTAGCCATAATTTAACAAAAGAAAATAAACTTGTACAAAAATACCACAATAATAACACTGATTAGTAGATACTTAATGTGGAATTTTACCTTGACCGTTGCTCGCCCATACAAGTAAAAAAATGAATAACGATTTATTGGTATTCAATGTAACAATATTTTGCCCAGAAATAGACTGTTAACACCACGTCACACTATTGTTAACATTAATAGACTTTACAATGTAACTTTATCATTTACATATTTTTTATGCAAGTAATATTGGGAGCACATGCATCAACATGTCACTTGGCTATGTTTGCTCTATATACTACAAATATCATTTAAGTGCATAGTTCCAGCCACTTATATTATATTTAATTTTGTAATTACCTGGTAAACATTTAGTCATGATGGTGAAGAAGAGCCAGGAGCCAACTTCATAAGTATAGTTTGGGCAAGATACAAAGTTGAAGAGTCCATTAAAGGGGTTTCCGTCTGGTCTCGGAATACGTCTGATCTTTGTGCCTGGAGGCCTCAGGTTCTTTAGCAAAATATGAGTACTCAAATTGCCTAATTCGCATAACTGAAAATATTATTAAATGATGTAAGTAATTATTGGAATATATTTTTAAAAATTGCATTTTATTATATTGATCTGATCTTTTGAGTTTTACAGACTGTCTTTCCATTACCATGACAGCCATAAATTTTCCAAATGTAGAATTAAAATAATAAAATTAAATGAACTATAAATAAAAAAATAACATGTCTTATACATTACTTAAATAATGTTCACAAATAACTTCAGACATTGTTGTAATGAATGCATTTTTTTTATAGTCACTAATTATAAACTAATTAATTCGGCCACATTATACTTTTTAATTATACTACCTATTTAGTAAGTTAGTTTTTATTAAGTAATGTTGTAAATGAGTATCAAAATGATCTATATTATTTACAGATAAATAGTGTTTTAATATAATGACTGTGTATTTACAACAATATTTTCCATGCTATAATAAATTTAAATAATAACACAAAGGTTTAAAGTTCATTATTGAAGAGAATTAACATGATCGAGGTTAATTGAAACAATCACTTACCACAAATCCAGCCAATCCAACATAGAAGCAAGGTGTACAAGGAGCAGTGAACAACGGATGGTTAACATGATAAGCCACATATAAAGTGAATAGCCAGTAGTAGGCACAGTTCCGGAAAAGATTCTTCATTGGCATTGTGCCGTGAGAGAATCGATGCACAAATAATGTTTCAAAGAGACGTTTCGCATAATGTGCTGACCAACACACTGCTGCAACTCTAAAAATTATAAATTAATTTTAGGAAATTATTTCTATTTCGCGATTGCGATTAGTTTTATAAGTGACTTACGCTGCGACTCCTCCTGGAGCAGTGGTTTGTGCTCCATACAGAAGCCACGGTCTTTGGTAAACCCAAAGATACACAAACAATGGCCCAGCATACTCAGCCAAAAAAACATTTTTCCAAGATATTTGTGGACCTAAATCTTTCAAATATAATTTTGTACCATTCCTAACATTTAATGACTTTAATGTTTCTTCGTCCTTCAAGCTTTTTCCTTTAACTTCTAGTTTAATAGCCTGGCGGTCGGGGTATAATGATTTCTTCAGGTTACTTTGGATTTTTTCTTTCACATTCTTTATAGTAAAATCCTCATTGACTTGTATTTTTCCTAAAGGTTTCGATGCGGTAAGTATTTCAATCTAAAAATAATAAATGAATAACATTTTATGCAAAGAACATTAGGTGAAAACAAGCAACATAAATACTGATATCGATAACATACCTCCATTTTTCCCAAATGTTTTTTCGTATGTCTACGTTATTGATAATTACAAGGAAATAAGTTATAATTAGAAGTAAATAATTCAATTCAATTATAAATGGAACATGCAGTACTCGAAAACACGACCCAAGAGCACCGCGACACCGAGAGAAATACAAAGATTACCTAGTCGTAGTATAGATAACTTACTCAAATAAAATATAGAATGATTGCCAACTATGCCATATTTTTTATATTTCTACGTACCTATTCTTTCTTGGATAAAAAATTTATTATAAAAAGATCAAAACATTTTTAAAATAATTTACAAAAGATGAATTACAATTAAGCCAAAAAATTACATTGAACTATGGCAAATGTACAATATACGTTCTGATATTATGAAGACGGATTGGATTATATTACACAGAATAACAGTTCTTATGCAACAGACTTAAGTTCTATTGTTGCAATCGAAAAATGTATGAAATATTACTTAGTGTGGCCTGTGTAGCAATATAAAAGGTACAAGTAAAATAAAATGTGTTACTTCGTTTGAAAATACGCTGTATTATAATTATAATTTTTATAATAAATCTCCCAATTTAATTATGTTTATACTGGGATACCTAATTTAATAATATTATTGTGCAATGTACTTTTTGTTATTGATGAATACTTATTTGCCATCCTTTTCGGTTGTGTGTGCGTATACTAGTTGCGTGAGAGAGATGCGCGATTATTCATGCTTGTGCGCGTAATAATATGGCGAGTGTTGTGTTACTGTAGCACGGGTTGATATTTATAAAACGTATGAGACATTATTTTCATGGGAACATATGAAAATTGTTATTCCAAGTTTGAAAAAGTATTTAATATAAAGTTAATTGTATCACGATGCGGTCTGTTGTGGAAGTAGGGGCTAGTGTCCCTGCCTTTTTAGGCAAATTATGGAAATTGGTGAATGATTCGGAGACTAACCATTTGATTTCATGGAGCGCTGTAAGTCTTAAACTATTTTTTTCTTACGGTTCAATACTTTACTATTTTGAGATAACGATGTAAATTCTTATGTTTTGTTTGTGATACACAAATATTAAGGTAGCTAATTCGGAATTGTAGCTTGAAGGTTATTTATTTCTATGTAGACAACAACATTCAATAAATATCAAATATATTATTTTTTGATCCGAGATCTCCCTTTCTATCTAATCCAAAATAGCCATAACATTACGAAAATTAACAATTAATATCGACTTATTAATTTACATACTCTTGTTCATTATTTGATCAATAACGCCGAATTTTTTTTAGGTTCAAAACAGAACTTATTTTCCAAAGAATACAAACTCCATTTGTACTTGTAACTTCATCCTTTTCATATTAACACGTTTATAAGTATTTAAGTTTGTGGAGAAAATGTTTGGGAGAGTTTTATTAACTCACTAAACAGCATTTGTTCACTGGGCTAATAACTTAAGCATAATAATGTCTTTCCTGGCATTTTCTCTTGTATATTTAGCTTAATCATTCTAATAAATACTTTAATTAACACTAAATATACTCATATAGGAGTGTTATTAGGCGACAAATTAATTCAAACATGTATTATTTTGTTTTAAGTTTGTTTAAAATAGGTTGGAAAGAGACAAAATATAAATGGACTAGTAAATTAGTTATTTGTGTAATTTTTAGGGAGGGAATACATTTATAATAAAAAACCAAGCAGAGTTTGCAAAGCATTTGTTACCACTGTATTACAAGCATAATAACATGGCTAGTTTTATAAGACAGCTAAATATGTATGGATTTCACAAGATTAGTTCAATCGATAATGGTGGATTGCGTTTTGATAAAGATGAGATTGAGTTCTCGCATTCCTATTTTATGAAAGGACAATCATACCTTTTGGAACATATTAAGAGAAAACCAACTAATTCAAAATCTATAGTTTCAAGTACAGTTGATGGTGAAACTGTACTCTTAAAACCAGAATTGATGACCAAAGTGTTATCTGATGTTAAACAAATGAAAGGAAAACAAGAGAATTTAGATGCAAAGTTTAGTGCCATAAAACTAGAAAATGAAGCTCTATGGAGAGAAGTTGCGATACTCAGACAGAAACATATCAAACAACAGCAAATTGTGAATAATGTATGTATTCTAAAATTCCATTTTTGAAATTATAATTCACCCTCCATTCAAGTTTAATATACAACTCATTCAAATTCAATGTGAGTGATGATACATATAGCACAAAAATATATTTCACTTTGTCACGAGATTGCTATTATGCTCTTAATTTTGCGCATTACACAGACACAATTTATATCTTTTGTAGTATCTACTTTGTGTAGTGAACTATTTATTATTATTATTTCAATAATACATATGTTTATTTATGACAGCTAATTCAATTTTTGATGTCACTCGTCCAACCATCAAGATCAAACAATCCTAACACAAATGGTGTTGGTGTAAAGCGGCCGTACCAATTGATGATAAACAACGAAGCTCACAATTCTCTAACTAAAACTGGTCAAAGAAAACTGAAAACTTTAAAACTAAGCAATGATGATAACTTATTTTTGGAGGAGTTACATGAAGACAATACGGTGAGTTTATTTATTTACATGAGAGGGTAGACAGAGCCCTAACCACCAGCTACTTCCTCTTTGCATCATGTTTTGTCGTTTTATGACTTACTCATTTTCATACATCAGTTAAACTTGATTCTGTTCCTCACCTGATTTTTCTGAGCAGGTGACCAATCTGATTGAAAAAGCTTTACATGAGTGGAAGAAGAGGAAACAATATACTAATACAGAATATATTAAATTTTTCTAAAATTCATATGGTATTATAGGATGGAGGCACTACAATACATGAATTGACTCATGATGACATACTCCAAGTAGATTCAAATATGGAAGGTTTGAGTCCTGGACAATTCATCGCTGTGGAATTATCCCCTGGTCAAACTACACCAAGCCCTGGAGACCCACTTATGCAAGCTGAATATCAAGATACAGATGACTTAGGTAAGTGTATTAAAGAACACAAGGTTTAATTTGAATTCAAGTAATAAATTTAATTATTTGTTATAGATTTCCAAGTTCCAAATGTACAAATGGTTGATTCACTCCCTATTATATCATCCCCATTACCAGAAGGCACAACAACATCTTTACCTGATTTAAAGGAAGTGTCCAACCCAACTGTAATAACAATAAATAGTGATTTACTAAGTAACACCACGCCAATACCAAGTACATCATCAAAGAACAAATCCGCACTTGTAACGCCTGCTGCCTCTAAAAAGTTTAACTATGATAATTTTAACATTCTATCGAATACCGCCGATTTAAAACTACCGGCAAATATATTCGCTAGTGACGACTCTATTGACCCCGGAATTAATTTGCAAAATATCTTGGAAGAGAATATAGTAGCCGAACCTGTAGCTACTATTAAACAAGATAAAATGGTCGGTGGGATAAAATTAGAAAAGCCTGGGAAGGTGAAGCATTCCAAGAAAAAGAATAAGACGCATAAAGAGGCTGCCAATGTTACTCCTGTCCCACAGATAAAAACTGAAGTGGTGGATGACATTGATTGGAATAATATGACACTTGCCACTCTCGATGATAATAATAGGTGCCATACTATGTAAGTTGGTTGTTATTGAAACTATAGTATTTTTATAGCATTGCATGCAACATGATCTCCATATTGAGAAGCAGCACTATGAATATCTCAGGTTGATTATCCACTGATCTGATACATGATAGACTATAGTGGATAGTTGCAGAGGGCAATATACTTTTACTTCTACATAATTATTTTATTATTTTATGTATTATTATTTCATTCAGGATTAGGAGGGATATCAACAACAAAAATCCTCCGGATTTAACTTCTCAATTTGGCGTCCCCAAGTATGTGATATTGAATTAAAATAAATTTATTACTTTTTTAACATCTTACATAATAAGCTATTTTGTGTGGTTAATATGTAATTGTTTTTTTTATTATAAAGAGACGATTTGTTTGTGTATCTATATACTAAAGAACTATGAAATTTTGCTATTTGTTATCTTTAATGCTTAGATATAACTATAGCTTTAAATTAACATATATTATATAGCAATACATATTTACAAAATAAAAACTCTCTTAGGCTCACTGCTCACAAAGAATGTCAGTTTACATAATATGAAACTGTTGTGAAGATGTTTGTGAACAGTGAATCTTAATCTCACTTAACTGACTTCTCTCAAACCATCTGTGTTGCCAATCATGGCTAATCCCGAAACATTAATTTGTTAAACTTCTGAGCCAGTAGCTTAACTTTGGTTGTTGTGGGATCAATCAAAGTTAATGCAACTGGTGTTTATAAACATTAATTGTACATGGTTATGATTGCAGGAATGATATTGATGATCAATTAGGTACGATGCAGACAGACCTGGATTCATTGAGAGAGCTGCTTCAAAGTGAGTCATATTCACTCGATACAAACACATTGTTGGGGGTATGTATTCAATGTTGTTTATTTTTTAATCAGGAACTTCTATGGTCATCTTATCTTGTGAATATTATCACTCGTAACCGGTCAAACATAATATAAAGAGAAAAATAAATTATACGCAACGGACTTTAAATAGATGACTTGAACGATGTGGTGACAGTTTGAGTGTCAGTGGGGTTATCTCCACTGGGCCTCTACTCATTATAAATTACTCTGGTTTTATATTTTTAGTAGTGAGCATGTCCTTGTCAACTGGCAAGTAGGTTTGGATGCACTTGCAGATTCTTCTGTCTCTATTTCTTGCATTACATTTTAGACGAGCGTTTAAAATATAGTGTTTTATTTATCTATACTAATATAACAAAGAGGAAACATTTGATTGTTTGTTTGTTTGTATGTATTGAATAGCCTCAGAATCTGCTGGATCGATTTGGAAAATTCTTTCACCATTAGAATCCTACATTATCCCTGATGAACATAGGCTATAGAATATTTTCAAAAAAGTTTGGGATCCATATGAAAACTTCAATAATATAACCCAAAGTGTGAAAAAAAAACATTGTATTGCGTACGCTGCGGAAATTATTGACAATAGAGCAAAGTGATGTACTACAGTTTTATAGAGGACATCAATATCTACAAAAAAGTGTGTGATACCATATAACTGCTTTTTCATGTTAAAATATGCAATAGTATATTTATACTATAAAAATCTCGAAAACCGCTTGACGTACAAAGATGAAATTGGCAGGGAGGTAGTTTTATAGTTAGTCGATAGTTAAGAACGGATTTTGCGACTGAAATATGAAACATCATTAAAATTCATAGTATTTTATATCTTCATTATTACACAGACGCAGTCGCGGGCAACTGCTAGTTTACACATAAAAACGTTGTGATGTATTGCTTTAAATTGTTTTTCTTGGGCCGTCAAATAAATTTAGTTATATCACAGATGAAGTGAAGGGCTTTGAATGCCCGGATGCTGCTTAATAAAGTGGTTAGGTGTGTCAATTTTTATCATAACATAAACTGGTTTTAATATTTCATTGAATAATTATGTTAATTAAATAACTTTGAAATCTTTTTCATAGTTATGTAAACTTTTTACTCAATTTATTTTTACGTAATTATATTATTAGTTCGATTTAAGCAACTATTAGAAACAAAATATATTTATAACTAACTCAAGAATAGGTACATGATAGTATGTGAAATTAGTTTAGTACCAATTTTACCCGTTATTGTTGAAGTTAGACTCGAGTATAATCGAATTTAAAATAGGTCGATTCCCACATCGCTACAATTGCATGCCAATGAATTGTATAAGTGTTATTCTGCTTGTTCATTGATTATGTATGCGATTTCAAATCATTATATGTCGCTCTACTTGTATAGGTGCAACTATTGATTTTTTTTGTTTGTTTAAACTATTAACTAAAATAAAAGTTGCTATTCACATATTGAGGCAACTCGTTATATATATTGTTTATATTAATAACACTATATGACGACTAGCTTTTTAAGGATAAAATAATTCGAATTATTTGTCATTTTTAAGTTTGAAATATTATTATAATTATGGCACAAATTATCATTATTATATATACATATCTGCTATGAATCTATTTAACTGCTAATTTTATTAAACTTAATGTCTAAATTATAATAAAAAATGTTTTAGATTGAAAGTTTTCCACGAACTTGATTCACGTTTCATGATGTCACCTGCGTTTCTGTGGAATCAACATAATGTTCTGAATTGACAATTACTTTTAAGGAGAGCGCGCTCTTGTTTTTTTTTTTGGCTTACCAATAAGGCAAAGACAAAGAACTCTGTGACCTTGATTATACCATATATTCAACCTACGAATTATATTAAAATGTAGTACCAGAATGTATATTTTTTGTTTATATTATTATTATCGCCGGCCTCTATTTGCTTAATAAAATTTATATTTACTTACGTAATTTATATTTAGTTACGTCATGGATTTGATGTTCAGTCGCCGTAGTAATAGTTCAGTCACCATGTAAATGTTCGAAATAATTCTCAATTGTTTTTTTGGATTTATTTAATAGTTTTTGGCGGTTTACGATCTCGTTCACTTTTGTCTCTTGATCTCGTTGTATAAAATCAACATTTAAAAAATGAAAACGTTTTGCAAATAATCAAAAAAAACTATATATCAAGTTCAGTTGTACAAGATTTAGAAGCAAAACAAATATTGGGCGCATTTCCTTCAAAGGGCGTTTCGTCTTTGCTTCATGATGGTTGTCTATGAATTATGGTTTTTGACAAAGCGGTGAGACAATAGTATTTATAATATATGTTTTTCATTATTACAGCTTTTCGGCACGGACGATCCAATGTCGTACTACAACATGTATAATGACCGTACGAAATCATCAAATAATGGTGAGTTATTAATTCATAAATAGACTTGTTATAGTTATTATGACAAGTTCGATAAGTTGGCGGAACTGCGTAATTGATACTATTGTGAGTATTTTAAATTTTAGTATAGTTTATTTGAATCGCAAAATAATGGGCGCATATGATGTACCCGAGCTTTCATACGGTATCATTTCGGTGGAGCTTTAGATTACCTCTCAATAGGCGTATGGACAGTATTAAAAAAATGATGAAATAATGATTTTAGTGAGAAAACATGTTAAAAATATTGCAATGAATTACTCAATTTTGTAAATTAAATTGAGATTATTAAGATTTTCAATAAAATAAAAGTACAAAATACTGCAATCGGACATGTTAATTAAAACACCAATCAGGGAAAATGACGTCAAGGCCCAGTAAATATGTCAGTGTCAAGGAAAGGGCTGTGTTGTTTTACTTCGTGGTGGCTACGTGTTCTATTTAATTTTTACATCATTCAAGTTAGTTAACTCGTTGTTTGTTCGCTGTTTGGTGATTGACAACAATGGAACAAAGATTTATTAACTCAAATAGCTCAGAATTGATTTGTTTATGTTGGGAGAGTTTCTAGCATCAAATAAAGACAAAAGTTTTATTTATAGTTTAATAAATTCTACACAACTCTTGGAAAGTTTGGAATTCATGTTTAACACGCGAAATATATTTAATAAATGTTATATTGTTTTCTTCGTTCGTCAAATTGCGTGTATATCGGTCCGTGATGTCACATGCCGCCTATGAGCGTTTTCCCGCATAATTTAAAACCGATATTTAAAAACGCAATATTTAAGTAATATACTTAGTTTATTACTGAAATATTGTGTTTTTCGGTAATATTAGACGCGTACCTGCATTATAGAAGGCAATTTCAAAATCTGTCCACATGCCTATTTAAGTCAGAATTGAGTTACCAGCCCTAAATAAAAAACTAAAAATTGTATATAAAGCTGAGAAATAGAGCATTTTATCTGATCGTATTAATTAGTTTAGGAGCAAATATAGTTTTAAACTGAAATATTAACAATTTTATACATTAAATAACTTTCAATATAAGCTAGAATCTAGATAAGGATTCTATAAAATTCACTCGCGTCATATTACGCTGTATAATATGCAATAGGAACAAATTTATATGTCTTTATGAATGTTCCATCTTAATAAAAGTATGTATGGGAGTAATTCAGTGTATTGTTCAATTAACATTTAATTGTAGATACAACCAAACAATTTCCGCTGATTGATTTTGATTGGCTCCTCCGTAACAGCGATGCCTCAACAATGTAAACATCAATCAACATTTCAAGAGTTTACAACACGATTTTTTTTGGTAAAGTGATTGAATGTGTGAATGGGTTGCTCCCTCTTAAGCCCATCTCTCCACAGAGGCGCGTAATTTGTGAGATGCCTTTATGGATAGCGAGGTTTTATTTGATTTAATACTTTCTAAAAAGTAAAAAAATTGCAGGGAGGTCCATTGATATGAATGAGTTATGTTAGAGATTAGTTTTTATTTATAAGGGCAATAATTAGGTTTATATAAAGTTATGTTATTATATATTAATTGTAATTGTTAATTTTAAAGCAAAGAAGCAAAAGGAGAACTTGGGCTTAAATAAAATTGAACAGACGGAAGGTGATGTTGAGAGTAAATATACGATTTTTACAAATATTTATATTTTCAAAATCAGTGGCGCAGCGTGGAATTAGGCCAAGCATAAATAATAGAAATACTAAACAACGCTAGTAGTTACGGATGTTGTCTCTGTCGCACAATGGTCGCAGCCGTATACGAGCGTGGAGACAGCGTAAAAAAAGTTCGACTTTGGCTTAGTAGTTTCAAAAGGGAAGCCAATGTGAATCAATTTGAATTTACGTTTCGCCACTGCTTAGAATGCTTGACATTTTGGCACATTGCATAACATATTTTGTTAATTGCCTGTCATACAAGCATTGGCTTATAAATAAATGAATGTATATAACAATCACCAAATGTATTTAAGACAGATTTAGCGGGTTTTATATATTTTGCTAGTTAGAAAGTAGATGCATATTAATGCTTTTGTTTTAAATTAACAATTGCCCTGTTATGTTTAGTTGTTTGAGTAGTTTTTGTGGCCGCCAGGAGTTTCTCCCTCACGGAGTAGCGCTCGTGTGGCAGTGCGGTGATCGCCTAGTCTCTTCGTTACGCGTTAGAGAGCTTATCTATACTAATGGATATTCATCCTAGAATTTTCACTATTTTTATAAAAGCGGGTTGAGAAAATTAGTTTTACTTTTCGACGTGTCATGCGCCATAGACGCCAAGGCGCTCAACCACATCCACTATGAGTACTCCACTCTATGCAAGATACTCTGGCGGAAATAGTTACTTAGAGATGTAATTTTTGTTTAATTCTTAAGTAGATTAGGTTTTCACTATTTTATTATTAAGATTTATGTTGAATTCGAAAATGAAAAAAAAAAAGTGCATAACGGATATAAAATTGTTAGTGTTAAGTTTATTATAATAACGTGTGTTACAAATATTTCAGAGGATGGGACAAACCAAGTAATGTCATATACAGGGAACGTGCCAGATTTTGGGGATATTTCCTTACCAGATTTAGACGGTGACAACTCACGAGGTGCCTGCCCTTCGCCCGGGATTGAATCTACTTTGAATACGCCGCAAGTTGTATTAAATTCACCGTTTCCTGCATCGAAGCCTTGAGTTCAATTCATAGATAAGTAATGGTTTTGTTTTTCAAGTGAAGTCACTCTCTCTGCCATGAGGTTAACACAAAGTCAGTCAGTAGTGTCGAGGACTTCTTATACCCTATTTTTTATATTTATTGTATATTTTATGAACTTTGGTGGTAAAAGTAGAGTTACTATTATGTTATTTTGATAAGATATAACTGGCAATATCTCATAGTTATTTATGGTCATAAAAATTTTAAACTATTGCCTTTGAATAAAGGTAACCTTAAATTATTCTTTGCAAAAGTAAGACTCGTCGTTAGTTCTATTCAGGCGTACACAATTATGTGATAATATATAATTTTGAATAATAATTTCCAACCTTTGAGAGTAAGTTTGATGTTCTTTTTTTGTTGGCAACACCAAGACCATAGATACAAGTTGATGTCTAATAACATTATTTATAGAATTACAGAAGTCGAAATATTTATTTTTATACAAATTATTATTGTTTATTATGTTTCTTGAGTCGAGGATGAAAATTATTGAGCCAATTCTTTCACATGCACACACTATTTATAGAATAATTACGATTGTTCAAAATATGACAAGTTGCAAGTGGCTCGTTTTATTTGTCTTCGAGTAAATTGTTTATGTTTTGTAAAAGTTAAATATTTAATGCTTAATTTTGAACAAATATTTTATGGTTTAATTGGCATTAAGTGGTTCACGTGTTTTTAAAAAGAATACAATGATCTAATTTTTGTAAAGGGAACAGCCAACAAGCAATTAGATTTCCTTATAAAGAAACATTGTATTAAATAATCTCATTTTAATTTATAATATTTAACTTATAATTTTTATCGTACCTACAGGACTTGACTCATGGGGTAGTCAGAATGCAGGCAGCTGTTTAATTAGTTTTAAAGATTGTTATAAAAGCAGTTATTCTTTTGTTTATTTATAGTATATTTTATACAATTGTATGTTAATTATTTTCTGCGTTAATCGAATAGATGTATTAAGAGTTACACCTCCAAAAATTAACCAAATTTTTATTACTGTAACGGACCGATTTTCGTTTATGTAAAACTAGATTATATGTCATTGTGCACATCTGCCAGAAATACGGTGTCTTTTTGCTCTAAATCAGTTCTCCGTAGTAGATTTAAATTGTGAATACTTAACTTCTGTTACTGTAAAGGACGTTTTTAGTTCTGCAAATCACCGACAGAATCGCTTCATTACGTTTTATATTGAAAAAAAAAACAAATGAACACCATAGTTATGTATTTTCAGTTAATTTAAATTTTACACATTCATTAACTTATTGAATGTCACTGTAATATGTATTATATAGCATGCTCACAGATCTGTTTCATTATCTGTCAAGAACGTCAGGTTTGTTTTAAAAATTGCGGTGGCACTGATTTTGTTCAACAAAGAGTTTTGTATTAAAGTTATCTACTAATATTATGTCGTATTGTACACTGAGCTGAAGTAATTGCAAACTTTGTAATGTTTTTTTTTATATATCTATTTTAATATTTTTGTATTCATGTTAAACTATTCGGGTAAATAACTGTTTCTAATACTTAAGAAGTGCGGGTGCTAGAGGTCTGTGATAAAAAGAGATTACATGAAAGTATTAAAAGTAATATACTTTATTGTAATTGGACATCTTTGTACTCGTCTACAATGGAATTTGCAATTACACTCGTTGGGATATAGCCTGTAGAACAACTTTTGCTCATTCATTTACATAAGTTTTACAAAGCGACTGGCCCCTAAATTTAAATGTTCTTGCTAACTGTTCTGTTAAAGTGATGTCACACAAAATCGTTTTATACGTCTTTCTCTTTTGTAGGGCTACTCTAAACATATTTATAGACAGATATATATATGTGTTGATAAACATATGTGAATAACCCATATAGGTCGGACTTTAAATACATTTCAAATCCAGTTCAATTAAAATGAAGGACGTAGCGTTTAGTCTGACATCGCCCTTATTTATATATATTATAATAATTATAAAGGTGTTATGGGAATGTCCTCATGAAGTACTTCATAGTTTTATACAAATGTTTTTATTAGATTAATGATTGTGTAATTTGAATCCTATAGGACGATAATTAACAATATTGTATCATTTTGTGATAGCGGCTGGTCTGCTTCTCGTACGTTTCTTAATATTTATTAATTGTTTTGCTGTGCTTTTTTATTGAGGCTTATTTTTCATGGCATTTTGTCAGTGCGTACATTAAAAAAATATTCAGCCAGTCACTATCAGTAATTTAGGATGTTACGAGATATAAACTTTGTATTAGATTTTTATATGATCCTTTGAATCTATCATTATAAATCAAAAACATATTTAAGAAACAAGCGAGACTAATATATTTTGAATGTAATTATGTAAATAAATTACTACTTTGTTACAGTTTTGTTGTTTTTTTTTGAATTATTGAGCCCCACCATATTTCCTTGATAGATAAGGAACGGCTGAAGTTCGTGCGAGCCAGTACAAAAATGTTATCCTAAACAGATAATTGTGTGTAGTCTCCGTAAGCGGGTTGTCGAGTTATGGAAATTTTAGTGATGTACTTTTGTATGATGTCAGAATACTCGGGAGATGGTAAATATGTCAATAACGAAACTGCGGGTACAGTAAGTTTAAGATTGAAATAAAACAAATGCCTAATAAATATTATTTACTACAAGAGTATAAAGATAAAAATTATATTTTATAACAAGCGAATTTATAATTTCTTGAGTATCACAAGCTATACTTTTTTAAAAATCAGCAATTTAACAAAATAAATACAGTTATGAGCTAATCTACAAACACTTTAAATGAATTATTGCACTTAAAATTATTTTAAAAATACTAATAATATAAAGATTTCATCTCTATTTATATTGTATACTGCTATACTTCATTCAAATAGGCATCTAAACAAGATAAATATGGCCAACAAAACAACTAATTGAATAAAAATCTAGTTTACAACCAAACTAATCACAATAATATTTTTTTCACAATAAGTAATAGCTTATATATTTCAATACCATTGTTTTTACTTTTCAATTAGCTTATTGACTCAACTTTAATTTTCTCATAAGAATAGGTAAGAATTTTTCCTTTCTCTTCACCTCGCCATTAGGGTTACCACTGTCCACAAAATCATTTGCTCTAGATATATAAATAGTATGTAGTGTAGGGATTGAAGTCAGGGTCAGAGCTAAATCACTTGATAGATTCCCACATCCTTGCAAATCGATATATTTCAGCTTCTCGCATTCTATTTTTATTGAGTCTAAGGACTTATCAGTTAGTTGATCACAACCCTGAAAAGAGAATTTTTATTTTGTTAAATTTAACACAAAAAGTTTTAACACCTCCAGTACTTGTTTTCACTACTGTCACTTTATACTCTAAAAACGAATTCATTCTATAGTAGAATTGCTCACCTTAAGATGCAAATATTTAAGCCTTCTCAAATTTTTGACTAGTGTTGATATGGCTACATCATTTAAGTTGTAACAATCACTCAAGTTTAAATACTCTATACTTGGACAGTGTGCTACTAAATGCTTCATTCCTTTGTGAGTTATTTGCTGGCATCTGCTTAGATTCAAATCATATAGTTCTTTGAACTTAAATGCGTAAGTAATGCTCACATCTGTAATTCTATTACAATTACTTAGATCAAGTACTTTTAGATTAATAAGCCGAGCCATGGAGTAACCAGTGCATGTGCTTGTATTTATTTTCTCACACAAATTCTTAATATCTTCTTTCCGACGCGCATCTCGTACTATTTCCTCCTCAGCTTTTGAACCCAAGTAGATTTTGTACGGAGATCCAGTATCCATAACTGAATTTACAGGCCCTTCATTCTCACAGCTCTCATCCACTCTACCCATGCCAGTTAGACCAGCATCAGATACTTTATCACAATGAGACATTTTTAATGTATGTAACATTAATTGATTTTTAAACACCATCTGTATAGAAATATCTGTGACTGCATTAAAGCAGTAACTAATGTCTAACAATTGTAATTTTGGTAATTTCTCTGATATCATAATCAGTGCTGATTCATCTAAGTTGAGACAATGTACATCTAATTCTAACAGAGTATTATCTTCACCACAAACACCTTTCTCTATACCTTCTTTTGTTATAAGATCACATTGTGAGATGTTAAGATGCTTTAAATTCTTAAGTTTGCTTAACCCAGCTATTCCTGCGTCAGTAACTGCTCTACATCTTTGAATGCTGAGTTTTTCAAGGTAAGTTAAGCTGTCACTAATGTATACTAGTGATTGATCCGTTACCCTTGTACACATACCTATGTCTAGCTCTCTCAATGATGTTTGTAATGTGCATAGAGCAAGTATACCCATTCTCGTTAACTGATCACAACTATTCACATGCAACACCTCCAATTCGAGATCCTCAATTTCAGCTAGTAATCTTAGTCCAGAACCGTCAATAAGTGTACTATTAAAATATAAACGTTTTATTAAAGGAGCTCGAGATATAATAAAATTTAAAATAAAATAAAAAGTTAGTACACTCTCTGAAGGTGATAATATTACATCTGTACCAGCCGGATAAAACTTCTTTACAAGACCCAAATGAAATTGCATAGAACACGATGATAAGTTTAGTTCTTGCAGTTTAGGTGCAACTGAGACGAACCTATTGAATAATGCATCAGACAGATAGGTATTGCCCAATAAACTTAGTGATTTCAATTCTTCAAGATTTTGTGTTAAAAAGCCTTCAGTTTTCCCTTCCAAGAGGCATCCAGACATAAAGAGCTCCTTACAATTTTCCAAACCCAATTCTTCCAAATTCGTACATTTCTGCATAATGTATATAAATGCCTTTTCACATATGTCACATGATCTTATTGTTAATTTCTTTATTATAGGTCCAACATTATCCCAGAAGTAACAGAGTTCGTTGGGTAGTTCAACTTCTTTAAATACATAATTTGTGTAATCAAGAATTGATTTTTCAAATATTTTTAGTGGAGAATTTGAGGTATTCAATTGCGTACTGTAGAATGTTATATATTTATGTTTAATAAAATAAGTGTCATTGGCAGCTTGATACCATAATCTGCAGGTTTCACTGGCTGCTAGTCTATCTGATTTTGGTAGGTGTTTAAAAATGTACACAAGTATCTGAAATAAAAAAGAAAACAATCTTGCAAAGATAATTAAGATTTTTTGTGCTATTCCGAAAATAAATGCAAATGTATGGCAGAAAAAATCCTATCGAAGGTCAAGAGAAAAATACAAGGAAATTAAAGTCACGTGAATATACCAATTCACACTGATATGCGTTTTCGTAGCTCTATTTACAACAATATAATGAATGTTTAAATACTACCATACCTCATAGGGGATATCCATTTCATAAATTTAACGATAACCACATCAATCGCTAATTTTTATTTAGTTAATTTACACAAAAATACAATTACAAAAATACACCCAACTAGACATTTCGAATTCTGATGAAAGCCATTGACATTGACAGATAACGCCGCGTTCTGAAAGAAATGTTGGTAACAAAAATTGTAGGCTTTGGTTGCAAATAATTACAACGTCTTTCGTTAGATGGCACTACTCACCATTTATTCACTTTAATGTTCATGAATTTATCCACCCTTGTGTTTATTGAAATAAAGTACCTTCTATAAACCTTCCTAATATAACATATTTAATAATTTTAGTGAATTAGAAATGAAAGAAATAAGTAATCTAATTGTAGAAGAAATGGTCGGGTTTTAAATTAAGTTTTATACATCACTTGCAATTGCAATGTGCAGCAATTAATTTTTGTTTTAGAATTATGCGCTTATAAACCTATTATTAAATGAATACTCTATCAAGTCGGAGGCGCAAGTAGACAGTGTTTTCGCAAAGAATGAAATTAATACAGAATGATTGTAATTGATGATGTTGTCCATGTGGGTTTTGATTGCAGTTAAATAAGATTTTAAGTTTTATAAAGTATATAGATAGGGAAACAGTAGGAGTTTGCGCGCTACAGTAAAATTTTGTTTAGCCACTTGTTGGGCGCCAGGATATTCAGTTAGCGCGAGGCGTGCCGCGCGTGAAGGCACCTACCCTACGCAATCGCACCCCTATTCGTATTACGTTAAACTTTTACGAAACATGAAAACGACGTTCCGTTTAAACTTTTTTGTATGTAAGTGTAAAAATTAAAGAAATGGATTATTTTGCAATGAAATAAAAACTTTTATAGTGTTTTCATTGTATCCAAAAGAATATGTCGCGAAGAAAACAAGCAAAACCGAGGTCATTAAAGCGTGAGTCGTGTATTTTAAATATTTCTTTTTTGAATAATAAAAATAAAACTCAAGTTTGTATTTTTGTAAGTAGATATCAAAATGCCTCCTTTATGTTCATAAAATTAGTCTAATTAGAAGCAATTGATTTTAGAGACTTTTCAGGAATCAAACTCAAACCATACAAGTCCACGGGGTCATTGAAACTTAATTTGCTATTTTGTCAATATCAACAAGTACAATATTTTTACATAAAAATTGATTTATAAGTTCATTATCAATGTTAATATCGAATAGATATTTCTAATTTGAATATTCTTTTTCGCTGAAAACACACCCTGATTTTGTTTGTCTTTTAATATATTAACTGATAGAGTATAGGATGTATAATGAGGAAGATTAGAATGTACAATGCAGTTTCTAAAAGCGAGATAAACTCGCTGTTGGTAATTTATAGGTGCCGTCGTGTTTAAAGAACAATTAATAGTGTGGAGGGAGTGTGATGTGTTGCCTGCAATGGAGCCCTAATATTGTCATTTTGTCATTGCCTGGCTGCGGTCGCTGCACGCGGCGCGATTCCGCTGAATTAACATAATTTATACTCACGCACAAAACTTTAGTGTTATATGCGAACTAGTAGATGTAGGCTCGAGTGTTAATACTAGTTAAGTTAGTAAAGGAATATTATAAATTTCAAAACAATTTGAATTTGTATTTATAGTCGGGTCTATAAACGTATAAATAAATTTACAAACAACTGAAATATTGGGTTTATTAAAAAAACCATTTAACTGATATTAAATTTTTGATCTTAAATTTTTAAAAACTTAATGTGTAAAAAAAATATTTTATATGTCAATTAGTATCATCATTATATATAAATAATATAAATATTTTGCAACAGACAAGGATGGTGTACGATAGTATGTTGTTAAGTTTAGTTATCGATCCAAGGCATCTAGTACTTTCGTAATGCGTCCCACGGGATGAGCGAGGATGCTGTGAGTCTTTCCGAGCCACTCTAGGGAGACCTAATGCAATACAAGCTTTGTTCTTATCCGTTATAACTTGGGTTATATATTATACTATTTTCAATTTTTATTTAGAAAATAATAACACACTCAGACATTCCTTCACTGCAGTCAGCAGAATATACGCAAAATATATTTAATTTATTAAAATATTTTTTTATGAGCATTTATATTTTTTTATTGTGTAAGAAATAGTAAAAACTGTCGTTGTATTGAATAAATAATAGTGTATCAAACTAATTTTATAATTGATTATTTTAAATAAATGATAGTACCTATAAGATATTTGTTCTAAAAAGCGTTTCATTCACATGGGCCCTATAATCCACCAATTTGGATGTTCCCTTTGCTCATGCGAGGGTATTAAAATTGTACATAGAGTGAAAATATTAATCCTTTTCTGTCCCGGGTTTGCTATAAAACAGATTGTCGTAGCTTGAATGTTTGTCGCTTTTTTAGCTGACATAATAATACCGTAGCCTGTTCATACTTTAATTTACTTTACTTGCCTTTAATATAATTTAAAAAGTGGTAGACTGATGGTGTCGGAGTATAACGAGAGAAGTACAATCAAACTGGTTGCTGTACTATACATTTCTCTCACTTGCATATAAGATATAATACTCTAGCTTAAAAACAAGCACAGTTTGGTTTGGACTGGTATAAAAACTATAAACACCCTTATATAGTTTTTGAATGAATGAAGACTAGATTTTGTAGTGAATTATTATATTTATAGAATATTATAGAATCTCCGTAAACAAACTTGAAATGGTAGATTTGATAGACAATAATTATGCAAACTTTTTCTCGTTGAAGGTGTAAAGATCAGAATAAAACACATGAATGTTTAATGCGAGGTAAAAGCTTCGGACGGTCGTATTTGTAAGCCTTTTGAAGAGGGTTAAGTCAATTTAGCTTTGTGCACCAACTTTTTATCTCCGTTTCTCTACACCCTCATTCGTACAATTTTTGTGTAAAATATAACATTGTAATTAGAAATAAAGTAATAGTTATTTATTCAACAAACTTTATCATTTATTATTTCGGCTGAAAAGGAAACCCATGAAAGTTCCGTCGTCAATCAGTGTTATCTTCCAAATCGAACCCGGCGGAATGGATAGATAAGAGGGGAGTAGAATTGTCTTGAATGCGGTAATTACATTGTTCATTGTGATAAATAAAAGGTACTAATGCAAACAAAGTTTTAATTGAAAATAACCTCTTTGGCTCATTGTAATGAAACCGTCAAGCATTTCTCACAATCTCTGGAGTAACGTGGACTATAAATCATCACGCGTACACTCATGGGACCTCAGCAATAGAGGTAAAGTATGAAGAAAAAACAGGGCAACAATATTTAGAATTTTCCAGCACAACCTAAGTTGTTACGTCTAGATAGTTTACGTGAAAGCATATACCAATATAAATTGAGCAGTCAGTTTAAATATATATTACTCTTTCCCTTATGTAAAACTATAACAGTTTCCACTAAAAACTTTGCCCACTCCAATAGGAATCAGTTGAAGTATTAATGTCAACTCGGATGTAAAGAGTGTAACGATAAGGATATAGATGGGCTTCGGGGTGGGTTCGGGGCGAGGCGTGCGGAGGTCCATAAAACTTGTAGAGGCCCCGCAGAGATCTGGCAGGAAATTTCCCCTGGGTCCCAGCGCACCTCCGTAGCTGCCTCGCCCGTTGCCACTGGGAAATCCGCTAAAGTCATATCATAACGGTTTTATGTTGATTTCAACATCAGCATTGATAAACTACGAGTATATTATATTCAGCTTTTAATTGCATAATGAATATTAGTTCCCTTTATTGTTTTCTTGCCGTGAACAACTTGAATTTGGAAAAGAATAAGATTTAAATCACATACTTTATTTATACTATAGGGGAAAATGGGGTAGATTGATAACTATAGAAATATAAGTTATACAATTAAGGATTAAATTAATATTTCGATATTTTTAATGCAGTGATTGGATATTTAAAGAGCTCATAATGTGTACGACCTTGGCGAACGAACTGGATAAGTGGGGATAAAGGGGGGAGTCGTAGTAGTCCCAACGGATGGCAACTTCTCGCCCGCCGCCCACGTTGAGCGCGAGAATCCCGAGAGACGCGGCCCAAGCAGCCACCGCCCGCCTGCTCTCCAGGGACTTCCCCCGACACCCGCGCGGTCCCACCGCCTGTTCCCCAGGGAACCCGCTCCGCGCCAACGGCGAAAATAACAGCTGAGAAACCGGTCGATATAACACGACTAATTCACTTTGCTATTTCCTCATTTTACTGCTGAAATTTGTGATGAAAATTCAACATTTTTATCACTAATATATAGTGCAATTTACTTTAACATCTTTATTATTACCATAGTATAAAAACATTACCCTCATTCATATGCACATTGGTAATGATGTCCGGGTCCGTGAGGAATTCGGGGAGGTAGGAGTCTATTCTACAATATCGTACTTCCAGTTATCCGGGAAATACTCCCGCTACCGCTGGACCGGGCATCGAGTATTCCCTGGACAGCTATGTGCGACGCGCACATCACACCACCCGGCACCCCTGCGGTATCACGCTAACGGTTTTGTCGGCATTAAAATTACTGTTTCCAAGGATGCCACTGAGCGAAACTACAATGACTTAGGCAGCGGGAATTGTTTATTATTCCTTTGTGATGCCCTTTATATAAATAGCTTCGTTATAGATTTAATGTGGATTGGCACAACCGCTCTTAAGTTTTTATATTACATTAGAACCTACCAATATTACGTTGTTTTTATTTATTTCAGGCATCCATGGTGTTGCATTAGTGTTAGATAAAAGATAAAATAAGTGCAAAGGACTGTCACGTTAATTTAATTCTCGTCTAGACGTTCGAGGGTGACTGCCAATTTGGTCACGTTCTTTCCCGAATTGACGTTAATTTGTGCCAGTGTATCTATCATAATATTTGCCAAGAGTATCTTATACCTATTACTATGAGAATACCGATGATTCAATTATACATAACATACTGCGTTTCCTCATTCCGAGGGAAGCTACAAAAAGTATTTGTATATATACAATTTACAATTGTCCGTTATTATAGCTTCCCTCATTCTGTAGTTTGGTCAGCAGAGAGTAATAAGCAATAGCAATATTGTTGGTAAGAAAATTGAATTGCTGTGGCATTGTGTGGTGCTCTTTGGTGCAAAATGCGTCCCGTGCGAGACATTCTGAGGCAGCTCTGTGATAGCTATCACCTCAACAGAGGCAGCGGGAACTGCAACTTATAATTTGATAACACATATTACATAACTTTTATTATTTCTTTGGTAAATATATATATATATATTTTAAATTGTAATAATGGTTGTTGTATTTAAAGCATTTTATTATATATTTATTTTATCAATCAACCTTAAACAGCTGCATCGATTTAGAGATTGTTCCATATAATATAAAATATATTAATATTAAAAATTGTTTCTAAAAATTTTAACACGCGTAATGTTGATGTGAGTGAAGCTTGTTTGCTTTATTAACGATCCATAATAAAGGTTACATTTTGAAACATCCTTTCGTTAAAAGAGTTTTTTTTTTGATCTTATAAAAGCATTAGATTTTTAAAATGAATCAAATTATCTCAATATTGGTAAGTTTTAGCAAAATAGCGTTTGGAGCGTGATGACGGCGACGCGAACGCGGGAGTGGCTCTCCGACGAGTCTCAATCACGCCATGATATCGCGTCACCCGCGCCCTGATCACTCGTACTAATTACCTACGTCACAAGTAACTGAATTTTAGAAATATATGGATAAGACACTTTTACATTTGACATTTTGTTCCTATACTATTGAATTTAGTAAGAGATATTAATATGAACAATTTTGGTACTACAGTGGTATAAATGTATTTTTCTGGATTTAATACAATTTATTTTCCGACATATTTCTGATGTTGATATTTTGGTTATGTCGTAACTAATGCTAAGAAACATACACAAATAAAAAAAATACAAAAGCATTATCCATATAGTTATGTCGTAACAGTAAACTATTCAGTGATTTCAGGTCCCAGTGGGTGCGCACCTAACTCGCACCAACGTACATAGCTACACGACATACCATAACGTGCATTATCCAAATTAGATTTGACCAGATTAATTAACACGTACCTGTATGTATTTATTTCCCACTTTTGTCATTTATTGTGCTGAAAAAAAAGTATAATAAATATTTTATAATATTGATTTAAATTTATGAATAAGATCGGAGGCGCACTACTTTCACTTATAGATATTTTAAATAAATAAATAAATAAGTATTTAAGTTTTC
Organism: Tineola bisselliella; assembly: GCA_028551675.1. Lineage (NCBI taxonomy): Eukaryota > Metazoa > Arthropoda > Insecta > Lepidoptera > Tineidae > Tineola > Tineola bisselliella. The sequence goes on along the minus strand of JAPWLS010002357.1, from coordinate 41,149 downwards.
TTTGTTCCTAGTATGTAAAGCTACATATAATAGTGGCAAGTTGTAAATGATGGCAAAAGAATAAATACCTTACTTAAATTATAAAATATATTATGAGTATGATAAAATCTATTGTTATTATCCCATTTGCGACCACATACCATTATGCTTTCACCCTTACAAAAGGTAGTTTTTGAAATTGGTTGGTATAATATTTTTAAATCAAATAACGTGGATTACGATGTGGTTTGTTTTGTACAAGTCACCTTAAGGTGGTCCAATAATGTAAACCTAATAACAGTTAAAACAAATTGGAAAAATGGGTATCTTAAATGGGATACCCTTTATTATTTTATGAATGCCTACCTCCACATATACGATTCTTATATTTTTTCCCATATTACCCTATTTATTTATGTTAGCGATGCAATCGTCTTATAACATAGTGTGCGTAAACAGCGTTATAACGTTTTCTAAATATTATCAATCCACTTTGATTCAAGTTATTGCCTCTAATTTTTATAGTTTTTTTTTTTCATCAAGAAGATGTATATAGTACTATCACTCAGTATATCGATTCACATTTTAAACAATTTACACCAAACACTTTCTCTTAAAATAAAACATTTCGTAATTATTTTATTTGTAACCTAATTAATGTAATTCTTCTGTGTAATTTATTCATAAGATTTCCTTAAATATTGTGTGTATTGAAGTATATACCTATTACTTTATTTAATTGCTTTAAATATTATTATTTTTGTATATATTGTAATCTTTGTATAACCTATGCTGCAATTAGTAAATAGACATACGGCCTCTGTGACAGAATGGTTAGCGGACCAGTATTTCAATTTCCGATCTAAACAATTATTTATTTATAAATATTAGGTAACACAATAACATAATTTTTATCTAGATAAAAGTAGATATTTATATATTTCCTTGTACTAGTTTGAAATTAGTACGTAGTTATTATTACACAAACATCCGTATTAATTATCCATCTTTTTACAGCTGATGAAGGTGAATGGGATGAAGAGGGTGGAGGTGAAGGCGCGACCATGGAGAACGTTGATGCAGATGCTAACAGCAATAATGATGATACTACTGAAGATGCGGAGGACATTAATCATCCAAAAGATTCTGTTTTACGAGATATTGAGCCATCAGCTGAAGGTTAGCTCTAATATTTAATTAGCGGTGTTCGTAAATTAAACTATAATCTCTACAGTCATTAAGCTTCTATCTAAAATGGCTGAAGTGAACGCAGAAACAGTAAACGAAAATTGATGTAGCGGTAACAGAATGGCAGTTAGGATAGCCGCTCGTTGCTCTATAGTCCACTTTGACAAATGCCACGTACGCAGACTCCGCGACTGCACCCTGTTAGTGCATAGACGCATTTGCATGTGTCATCAGTTTCATTTGACTGAACTTCGTAACATAACTGATTGGACTGAATATCTCGTGTCTCGTGAATTGAATCAATCTATGTTCTATAAATATTAGTGAATTCTTAACACTATGGGCACCTTAGTTTCTCGCGCGCGGCACAAGGGGCTTGTCTTTCTATTATGTATCTCCATCGATATATGGTGATGGATTAAACAAGTAGTATACTTCATGCAATAAAAATAACATGCCGAGTTAACTCAACGACTCGCGACAAAGAGACTTATTGTCACTAAAAGCTTTTTAATGGGCTGTCACATATTCTAATATCGTGTTGAGTTTAGGGAGAAGGGATGAGAATTTTTTTGCAAACGTAAAATTCAAAATTCCATACATTTGTTTACGTTGACTGGCTGTCTTCATGAGAAAGTCTTAAGGGAATGCGCGGATGTCTAGAGATGTCTCAAGAATGTCTTATTCTAATTATATTATTTGAGTAATTGTATTTGCAAAGGGGTTTTAAACCTTTTACGTCACATATTCTTGGCAAATACAACGGTAAGTAATAAAGTACTATTGTTTCAGAAGACAATGATGATTTGGGCGAGGAAGATCAGAAAACTGGAAACGCTAGTCATAAATACGAGGAAGCTGGTAATCTTATTTTTTTTACTATAAATTAACACGATTTTAATTATACAAATTGTCCCTTCTTTAACCTCATTCTGAACACACTGCGCTATTGAAGTAGTCAGGCGAGATAAGTCATTATGTTAGCATCTTCATTGAAATTCATAAGAAAGCCACTATAATAACGAGAAGTTGCCTGAAGCCACCCTCACCAATGATGCTTTTTAGTGCCTTTTAATGCTCTTTTTACAACTTCGTGAAAGGGTGTAGCCGTGGCCTGCCGCGACCGCTGCCTTATTTTATGAGCCGACTTTGCTTATCTTATGCCGTTCGAAGATAAATCTTCCACTGCCGCTGTGGACCTCAAATATTTACATGCTAATTCGTAGCTACTTCTGCACCCGAGATTATAAATAAATTGGCCGCCTTGGCTCATCAGTCGCTCCTGCTGATGCTTCGACTTTATCTTTCATAACTTTGCAACTTTTAAAAACTGTACAAGGTTAGGCACCACCGACTGACATTGTAATTTTATGCCACCTCGATAATTTAGCTTTTATGGCAGTCGTCAAAGTAGATATCTTTGTGGGGACTACATTAGCGTTGAAAAGTTATGATGTCCGTATTTTAAAACACAAGTTTGAGTATTATAGCAAGTTAAATTTATATAAGTGGAAAGATTACCTTGAATATTTCAGCTATGATAAAACCTTAAACTTATATTACATTAAAAAAAGTTTTGAGTCTTGATTAACTATATTAAGCATACTTAGTATATAGTTTATATTTTTAGGCCGTACATACATATGTCATTAATAAGCTGAGCTAGAATTGCGCAAATATATTCGCGGTGAGTGCAGGGGACTGCGGCGAGGAGGGACGAACTCTGTGGGAGGAGGTCGAGGGAGCCTCTGAGCCTGAAGTTGGGCGCGCGGGCTCTGTCCCAAGGGATGCCTGCGTTAGGGCCGTACTCTAACAGGAGATTTTAAAGCTGAAAAAATGTTATTTAAAAATTACCAGTTATCAGAATTGTTCAACATTTCAAACCAGAGTAAAGTACGAAACAGTAGTAGTTAGAATAAAGTAAGTGGAAGTCAGAACTATCAATCAATAAACAATGTTCTAAACATAATGTCTAAAGCTAAATAACTTGACGTTAGTTGGACAATGCCAAACATTCGTAAATTATTTTATCAACATACCTAGAGAACAATGTAAGCAATGTTATTCAGCCGTTACCGCATCGCCCGGTCGTCCCGCAGTCGGCGCGTGCCTAATTAAATACCATAACACGATTGGTGGCAAACATCCCGAAAATTATCCATTTACGAATAACAATATACTCTCAAATGCATGCAAGATGAATGGTATTTTGTTTGTTTGTGATGTGATTTCGAACCTGAAAATTCCAAATTATAAATAGTTTAGATTCATAGAAGAATAACTATAATAAAAGTAGGTATATAATTTATTCTTTACACTATATAATATAATTTTTTACACGGAAAAAGTACGTCCCTGTTAAATCCCAGGTGGTGCGGCCGCAGCGTTTGGAATTATCACATAGTGGAACACTCGGGGGTAGAGCGGAGGTGAGGGGGTAGCTTTGGCCAGCTCGATACATTCGTCACATGTGGCCCAGCAGCCATTAGGCATTTAGATTATTATCAGGTCAAAATCGCCTGGGACGTGTACTGGATCCGTGACCTTCTCTAACGTCATTTGCTTTTTAATTTGAACTCGGATTCTAGTAGCACTTAATTATTCATAATAGTCGAGTTATTCCTATGTGACAGTAAGTACTTGTGATTGCGGCCATCGGGGACGACCAGCGTTTACCTCTATTAATGTACTAACGCGTTCCGTCTCTCCCCGCTTCTCTCCCCCTGGGTCCCAGGTGGCGTTGCTTCGGCCGCACTTCTTCCATCCCGTGGGAATGCTCTTCGACCCGCACACGCACACATGAACTTGCTATATTACCACTCATACAGACACGCTTCGGAGACTGATCCTGTTCACGATGAAGGAAAAGGACCCGTATTTATAAGAAGTCAAGTGTATTATTTGAACGAAAGATACCATTTTATATTATCTGATAACGTCTATTGCTTACAATGTTACGGTATTACGTTATAAAGTTCAGTAAATGCCAACAACGGGCTCTTCATTTAAATGGTGTTGCACCTCCATTATTTAATTATGGAGTTCATACAGATGATACACAAATACATAGTTTCACGTTAGATGCTGGATTGATGTCGCATTGAAGAACGCGAGGAATGTAGCGTGATTAATGTAGGCCTCAGGGAGCGCCGAAATGATTGCTCGCGAACCTCCCCTGAAGCTAAAGAGGGCTCTATTAACAAATAACTGTAATTATTAAGTTCTTATTGCTAATATAATTTTACAATAATAAGGTTCAAATTGATTTATTATTGATTAATTATATATATAGGTAGTTGTTTCAAAGCCAAAATGTTCATTTCATTAGCAAAGAAAACAACTTTATTCAATAATCTTTAATAAACCTTAACCTATATAAAGCAAAAAATAAAAAATGGTAGTTCCTGAGATAAGAGCATTCAAACATACAAACCTTATAGCTTTATAATATTAGTATAAATCCAAAATAATTGAACCGTAAAGTTCGTAGTTATTTGAACTTAATCTGAGAAAGTTTACTTGGGAAAAGTATATATAGTAGTTAGGCTGATCCATGCCACCGGAATAACACCTTCGACTTTGAATAGCTACGCGAAAGGTAGCATGCCTCAGGGGGGTACTATGCTCAAGGCGGCAGAAAATTAACGTGGTCTCGAGGGAAATCTACAGCCAGCCTTAGTGCCTGAGCCCGCCCAGTCGCGCCCACTCTCAAGGGATGTATTTAATATCAGCTCTGAAGGCTTCTCCATGAGGTTAACTGGTTGTGACGTTATGATATGGACCTCGACGGGATAGTGGAGTTTTCGAGTGGGTTAAAGTTTAGTCTGAAACTTCTTGCCATATTTTTTATTATGTTTTAGTATTATAGATCTTGAATTTTATAATATTTTATTCAGGTTTTTCTATTGCTTTCTTTTGTTTATTTTTTATTACAAATATTATTTCTCATAATTATTATATGAGTAATGTAAATCTGATTTTTTTTTGTAAGAAAAAGTATGCAATTAATAAATATATTTAATTTGTAATGTCACTCAAGTAATAAATACTCAAAAGGCAGACAGGATTTCATACTTTAACTATGTATATATTTACACTAGAGATAAACTAAGAACGTTAACCAAACGAAAAGTAGGAGAGTTACGCAACGATGATTTGTCGAACGAGAATATTTTTTCTTAAAATGTCATATTGTAATTATTTTTTTATATTCGAATTCTCTTATTTTAAAGTATGTGTTTATGCCCTCTTTTGTTAGCTAACATAACCACGTGTTGTTCGTACTATATTGCTTTTGCACAGGTTTCGTTTTGAATATCTTCTCTAGAAAAATAAACATAATTTTGTCTTTTTGTTTTACGTCGAGTTATTAAAGTTATGCTAATTTTTTGTACAACAAATAAAAATGTATAATAAATTACAATAATAAACGTAGTAATTTTTTTCTAAAAACAAGATCATGATAACGTATTGCTATTAGACAAATAGTATTAAAGCAATCAACTCAAAGTGATTAATATGAAAACCCTCAGTTGCCTTGTACTGATGCGTAACATTCCTTATTTATTCAAAAGATCCAATCGCTGCAATGAGAGGCGCCTAAGATCATTAAAGATGCATGCGCTACGGGATTCGAACGTGGGGCTTGTGCGTGACGTGTAGATACTTATGTCTTAACTTGTACCATTTGTGTGATTAGTGAAGGAAAGATTAGTTTATAGACACCAATCGTTTTGTAAACGTTATTTTCCTGATATAAGATTACAAAATATTTTGTTACTATGTAAATGTAAACTGAATTGGAGCTGATACAACTGGCACCACAGACAAATGTCTGCAAGGAGCAGTCATCTCCGCTATACCGCCCGGAGGAGACGAATCTAAATCGTTTATATTGACAGAGCACATTCCTCTCGTTATACCTAACTATTTGCAACTTGAGAAACTATAAAATTTAACTAAAACTTAAAACTGGATCGCCCTTTCTCAATTTGGAATTTAAAACAAGAACAAAAGTTGGACGGGTCTGCCATATGGGGACAAGTGGATTAGAGATGCGACCGCAGCAGAGCCTGGGGCATCGCGGGCTCCCAGGGACCCTTGTACACCACAACTCTTCGCTGTTTCACTCCCTAACTTAATTGTGGTCCTCAAACACTTTTACCGTGGATGAAAATTTGAATTTTCAAGTTGATAGATGAAATTATTTAGATCTAGTGAAATAGTTGATTTATTTTACTATCAGTACTGGTCGTATACTACTTTAATTCACATTTGCCTAAATAAGTATTAGTAGATTTTAAATAATGTGTACTTTAGAAATTCGCCTGTGACTTCTAAGCTGACCCTGAAACACACGTTTTACACTTGAAACTGGTATCGGTCTATCTACTGTTTTTACTTAATTGTGAGCAATTGGATAGTTTTAAATTTAAAAAATGTATTTACAGATATCGCCGACATGAAATCTGAAAGTATGGACAGCTTTGCGTCTGGTAAGTCTTATTTAATTCAATATTTAATCTTAAAAGTAATTTTTAATTATGAAACAAAAAAGTTACCTTTATTTGTACAAATGACAAGAAAGCCGTGACTGAGCTCACTATATTAATATTTGAATAGTGAAAAATGTAAAAAAAAGTGTTGAAACAGACGTCGTCGAAAGGTAGAAGGGCCGACTCACGGCGTTAACGGAGCCCTAGAGGGCCTTTGGCTAAGTCCCAGCTTCGTAATATAGTCAAAAAGATAAAATGAACATAAACTTGAGCACCAGATACTCGCGCAGAGGAACTGTAGTTTGTCTCTAGACGACACTAAACCAACTACGACAGTGGCATCACGCAGTTTTATTGTTCTATAGGTAGGTAGAGGTACTCATAACAGGACATCAATTTTAAAGCTATTTTATTTACATCTGTATAATTTTCTTTTTTTAAAAAGCTTGATAGAATTATAAAACATGTTTGAGAAAAAACATAATTATTTATTCGTATACCCAAAAAACACAAGCAAACGCCAATTTATATTATTATAAATATTATTTAAAATTGGAACATAAATCAGAGAAATTCACTCCAGATAAGAAGTCTTCCAAATTTAAATATATGGCCAGTGCCTTAATTTATTAATTTTAAAACAATTAATTGCATTTTAGTTTTTATGCATTTACTTTATGTAATACATAACGATATACCTTTCATCATATCAGTATAAAAATGAACTTTAAGAAGTTGCAAATATTTGTTCATAAAATAAGCTTGCAGGCAAAATTGCATTAGGCGGCCTAAAGTTACAATTAAAACGGACGCTCCAAATTGTAACATCGTTTGTCACTTAACACGCGATCAGGAGTGTTGCCGTTTTGGTGAAGCTTTTTTAAATAGTTCTTAATTTGTTATCACTGAATAACGGATTCACTCTTCAACTGAAGCTTTGAATATAAATTATGTATGCCAATATCATTTAAGCATCGCTAAGATTTTAGTGAAGACTCCACCATTGTACACCCATAATTGAGGACAAAGGTCGAATACTCCGTAATGGTCGGTAATGGTCTCTAGAAATATTCAAATAGTATTGAAGTATGCTTGTTGTTCAACGTTTTATCTATTTGGATATATAATTAGTTTTTATTTATTATATGTACTTTAACTTACACCACCGCGATGAATAAAAGAATAATATAATTAAGAATATATAAATATTATTAAAATGCAATAATTATAAACATTATTTGCTAATAAAAGCTTTGGGATAATTTTAAGTGACAGGGTGATTTTTAGTACTAACAGGAACACGACTCTGCAATCAAGTGAGTTTAAAATGTGCATTTGCTATGTTCACTGCGGAGTGGGGGGGACATCGGGGCGCTGACTGAAATGCATTTTCAATAATTGAGGGTCAGACAGGGGGAAGTGGGGTGCATTAAAATTCTCGGGCGCTGAAACTTTCTGATCTGCGCGGCTGAATGTCGCGCTATTCGAAAATGGATAAAGTGGTAAAATAATGTAAATATTTGAGTAGTGCGCTGACGTACTTCACGGGGTTATTCCTCCCTTTAATTATAATGGAACTAATGTACGAGATGACTGGAATTTATAGACACTTTCATATATTTAAAGTTCTATTCTCAGTCACTCATTGTTTCTAGCCGTGGGTTTCATGTGGAAATTAGTTTACAGTTCCGCGACATTCTGTCTGTCAGAGTCGACATTCGCTACAAACAAGTAAATTAGTAATTAAGGTGAACTGTCTTTGTGTCTTACTTAGAAAGTCAAAGTTTCTCGAATACAGAGTAAGCAACCTTCGAGAACCTAATTAAGAACCTTAAAGGAGTTGTGCGAGATAATAGGATGTTTAACTTCGTGATTCCCGTGTTATGTGATTGTGTAACAATCTTCACTGCATACTAAATTTATTTATTGTCATGATGATAAAATAAATGTTGGGCATCAGGTGCGGTCTCACAAGAAGGGTGTCACCAAACGATGAGGATGACAGTGATAATCTCATTATACGGGTTCAGGACACGGCGTGAAGTTTATGTATTAAAAATAAGATTATTTATAACATACTCGATGCGTACACGAGGAATAATCCTACCTATAAATCAAAATGTATATCTCAATTTTAATAGAATGCATATTAAAGGTGATAACATAGCATTTTATTTTAACATATATTAACATTGAAGTTAAACATAATACTAAAGACAAATGATTATGTTAGAAAGAAAAAAAGTAAACAAGTTTTTTCGGTTATTTTGTCGGGATATCACGTAGGCGCGCACCTCATCTGCTGAGATCCCATTGCGACGATAAAATTTAAAATTCAAGGCCGTGTTAACGAACGGGCTCCGCGAAGAAATAGATATTCAAATGTAAGAAGATCCCATATTAACATTTATGGCAAGTTTGTGGAGACTAAACAAAGGCAGATCTAACGTAGCCCCCAAAGGAATGTATTCGTCCGACAACATCCCCGATCGCGACGCGCCCAACTATCTTGTCAAATATTCAGACCTTATGCTTGTATTATTATTACAATGAATAGTTCTACTGAAAAAACACCTACATAGAATATAAGTCATAGGATTGCATTAGGATATCCTAGTTCTATGTTTACTCTTTAATTTGGAAATAGGATTTGTTTGTTATTTTTGTAATTTTCTGTGTTTACCTATATATTATATCTTTAAATAGATAGGTGTATTAAAAGAAAGTTTAAATGCAAATTCATCGTTTTCTTCTCATTTCAAATAAAAGTTTCGAAGAAAACAAATCAAAACACCAATTTCGGGGACTGCATTATTTATTCGCTATTGTTGTACATTCAAATCTTCCCCTTTTCTACCAGAACCAGTGTGGTGAAGTAACTCACGCCTTCGTAACTTTTGCTATCAATATTCAAAAAATGACGTACGACCTTTTGTTCGGGATCATAGTGAAGGAAAATGGAGCCAATCCCTTTTCTTGTTTTCTTTACTCACTCAATTACAATTACACCCTTTACTAAAATCTATATTTTAAATTATGCAATGTGAAATAAGTATTCGAACCAGGTATTGATTACGGAATTATTCAAACGAACAGTAACTAAAGTGGCAGCTAGTAGGCACACACGTTTCTTATTAATATCGGACGGGCGGAATGGCCGAAGACGTCCCAAGCGCCTGCTCGCTCCCAAATAAAATTGCCGCTATCTAAACAAAGAGCCCTAATTATTCGGCCGTGGCGGGCGGGGTCGCTCTCTTATGGGTGTTCTGGGGCCCATTTCGCTTCTCGTATAGGGCCCTCGGGAACGGCGGGCGCCGCCTAGCCAATCGCCGGATGGAGAAGAGCGATCCGCAACCTTTTTATATGCGATATCGGCGCCGACGCCGGACGATTCCCACCCCCTCCCGACGGAGAATTAAAAGTTGGAGGGCGCTCGCAGCGACGATCTGATTACCCGAAACACACATTACGCTGGATCGCCAATCTTGATAAGCCATACACAATTTATTAGCGGCCGCTGACGACTTGTTTTCTGTTGTTGACCTATGTTGTATTATTGCAGTAATTACATTTGTCTATACGTATAGGTACATTTATAATTGGTACGTACCTACATCCTTTCAAGTTAAATAGATTTAAGATCTTATGATTATAAAGGGCTTGTTGATATTATTTAGCATAACACTGGGCTTTTATAATTTGCACCCGATTTTATTTAAGACAATGAACTTAACATAAAAGGGTTTGAAGGGCTCCTACCTCCGGGTGTATTGTCTTCACCCTATGCCTTTGCAGCGACCTTATTGTAAAGAAATTATAAAATAAAAAGGCGATATCGTGTGTCGGACGAACGTGCAGCATGCCGGCGTGGGCGACAGGGTCTGCCGGCCGACACCCGACACCCGGCTGTTGAGGCATTGTGCCGCCCCCATTCACCCCCGACCGCAGCGCCTCATATTAGATTGCAATGTTTTAAGCATTCGATTACCCTCAAATATAATAAAGGGTTCCCAAGAAACATAATGTGAGATTTTTTGCGCATTGTAGTCTTTTAGTCGAAACCGGGGTCCTCTTTATTTATTGAAGGCTATAGTCATTGTTTTTCTGGCAAGGTCGATGAATTGCGACGAATGAATAACAAACCGCCGGTGTTCAAAGAATAATAGAGATTGAAGATAAAACAATGTTGAGTGTGCGGAGGGGCGGGTCGGCTTATATGTCATGTGAACATCAACAAAACTCCCCGCACACACTCTTTTTAAGCATAATTTAAATTAATTACCTTAACTAAGGCCTTTATGATAGTTTGCTTCACAGAATTCTTATAATTTTCTAGAATGAAATGTCAGCCAGCATAAGTCTCTTGAGAGAGGCGTGACAGTAGCCGGGTGACACGGACGCCGCTCAATTAAACTTTAAGATAACATGCAATATCTTCCGCTTTCTGCAACCACGCTTGTGTTATGTGAACTGATTAAACAATTCAGTACATCGATGGCGCGACTATTTTAAGTAGCTTTATTTAATTAATATAATTTGAAATAAAGACAACTAAATTATTAACTAATAGGTATGTATGTTTTGTCTTTGGAGGCGGCGAGACTAATATATATATATAAAATATTTTATAAAATTAATATCGATTATTTTAAAGTAATACAAGTTTAACAAAAACGAATACATAAACATCATAAGAGTTGTCAAATGAAACAAAAGAGTAATATATTATAAGTACGACTCGAGGGAGGATGGAGTAACTCGCTACGTCCCGTGAGATTCCCTCCTTATCTATGCATGAATACCGCGCCCACGGGCAGTTGCAGGTCATGTGTGAACATTCCAAAATCTAATTCAAATTTCTTGTCTGAGAATTCTACCGTCGCCGCGTCGTCGGCCATCGTCCAAGAAGTTAGATCGCGTGAGATCTAACTCTCCCGCGGGATTGATGGACGTGGCTAACGTTCCCGCAGAACGCGTTTACCTATTCATGAAAGTCTTCGCTTTTATGCTAAAACTTAATTTGATTTCTAGAATCAACTTACGCATATTAGAAATGGGAATTCAAATAATATCAGATATTTTTACTTATTGTTACAGTGAAGTGACGTCATAATCTCATATTTACACAGATCATCAACCTCCCATCGTTCTTAAATAACCGAGACAAATCCACCATTATGTTGATCGAAATTTTAGCCAAATATTAAATAGTATTGTATTACGGTACTAGTAACTAACGGAATTACAATAGTTCGCTCAGCACGCTCGCTGGAGAAAGCTACGACCCGTGGGAAACTTTAATAACTGCGACAAACTTTATACTTTGCAATTACCAAATATTTAAATAATAAATTAAATTCACTCATCCACACCATCCCAAAGTTTATTTTTTTATTTTAAATTATTAAATGATAAACTATAAGCAATTTTTAATTGTCATTAACCAGCGGACCAGTCTGTCACACTTTTACAGAGGCCTTGAGTTTGATTCCCGGCCGAATCTATTAAAGGAGTAATAGTAGTAGCATCATTCATATATAGTATATATTTCAACACTGTTTGCGTGTATGTGATGGATTGACTAAAAAGTTTTAGTTCGTAGAGTAGCAGTAAACTAATATATTATTCTTTTAAAGCTATTCTGTATGTGTAATTATGTGTTGGTATCTTAGTTATAGTTAAATAAGATAATAACATTCAAAGTATAACAATGTGACAAAGGGAAGATAGCGGCAAGTCAGTATAAGCTGGAATGGAGGAAATTTTAAATAATAAAATCAACAACGTTTATATTAAATAACACTCTATCAACGTATAGTACCTAAATTGTAAAAAAATGTTCGCGACTTATCATACTGATGCGTGGTCTTGACTAGCGGCAAGGATGCGGTAAGGTGTTAGCAAAGAGATGCCGCAAGTTAAGCGTGCGATGGTATCAAAGCTTTCATCTCGCCGCATCAGTATCTAAAGATGCGGCAATTCTCTCTGTAACTACTATTCTCAAGATCAAATCGTAAGAAATTATTTAATTTATAAAACACTTTACTTTAGATTATACAAATGTAAAAATTATAAAATTATTCTTTCTTTTATTGGATACATACTATATACATATTATTAAAATAAAATACAAGTTTTTTTCTATGATTTGTTAAAAAGTATGATAGAATATTTACTAAAATTTTCAGCGTAGTTTTGGAGTAAAAATGAAAATACACAGTCTTCCTTGAAAAAAAACCCACAATTTTAGTAAAATAATTTAGACTAATAGCTTTCACTATAGATGCCTACACAACGTATAATCTAATAAGTGTTTACTTCGATAGAAGTAAATTGACACAGCACCGTTAAAACAGAAAGAACAACTAGCGCTATCTAGTGTAGATTTGATACAACTGCAACGTACACAAAGGACTAACATCCGGGGAGCAGTTTCTCTGAACACGAAAAGAGTGACATCTATTGGAATTTTCTGAAACTCATAAGACAAAGAAATAAATGACTTTTATTGTATTAAGCCTGTTTACAGTTTTGTTTAAAATTGTTTTTCAATATGATTGTTATTTTTGGTTTTCTTTTTTTTGTTTTTTTTTTAAAGCAATTCGAAGAAATAATTTGTCATAATCTGCGAATTGGAATAGATCGCCATAAATGTTTTATTTATACTTACATGCTTTTTGAATTTACGAAGACAAAAATCCAATAAATCATATTTTTGTTAATTAATAGATATAACCTTTACAAGTAAGTTAATCATGAAGGTTAATTAATCGCTTGATTCAGATACACCGCTATTATAAATATTGACTAATAACAAATTTATATATTTATATTAATTAATTTAAATAAATTAATTAGTTATTTAATTAATTTTAAGTTGTAACAAAACTAACTTACATTACGGTATTGCAAATCGATTAATACTGTTTAAAAATAAATATTTGTTTTTTTTTTGTTATAAAATTGATTGTAATTGTAAAATATTACTATTGGGTGTAAGTACTTAGTGCTGGGCGTCACGATGATGTGGGCGTAGACCTCCTCCCTGCGCACCCACCTCGGCACCCTAGACACTCCCATTCAATATTTAGAAAAAATAAACAAACATTCGTTTTTTATTATTCTTTATTAATTCAACGTTTTGAAAGCTTTGCAGGACGTTGAAACCTTACCGCAATCATGGCGGCTTATTTTGAATAGTTGAATTATATTAATTAAAATAAACGTGATAGTAATATACCCAAAGACTTGTTTAAAGAATTTGTTTAAACTTGTAACTTGATAACCGAAGAAACATAGGCAGAGATAATTCCTAACTACGTATCTTAGTAGAAAAATAACAGAAGGAAAAATCATGCAAATAAAGTTGTGGGTACGCTTTAATTCAAATAGTTAATCAACATAACAAAAAAGGACACGAATTCTACACTCAAATCGTGTTTATTCAGCAGTTGATTATCTTTATTGTAGTACTCACACAACTAGTTGTTCCTAGCATTAGATACAATTCTAAAATCAATCCTATGATCTCTAATCTAGGTTTGATTTTAAAACTATACAAAGCGTAAGATGTTTCTCCCGTGCTCCCTGATCGTAATGACGAGTAATGCGCGTGAAATGAGCGCGGATAGCCACCGCTTCGACCACCCAAAAATAGGAACTTAGCTCGGTGATTACTGTGAACTCATGCGCTCTGTGATTTAAAAAGAGCGTGTTATAAGAGAAACTGAAAATATCATTAAACTAAAAAATACTATAGATATTAACTACATATTATGCATAATCTACTATTGAAATGCAAAACTGATTTTATTTTTTATGTCAAACGCCATAATAATTTGAAAACATATAAGGTTCGCAGTAAACATATATAGAGAATGACTGCAAGCAGACATAATTTATATGCGGAGAATATATAATATAGGTAGACACACTTGTCCATTATAACTTTGCACCTACTTGCGCCAGTTAGTTACGATGGTTGAAAGCACGAATAGTCGAAGATAAAGTATGAAAATTACAGTTTGTTTCATTTTGTTACTTTATATGGACGCAATGACGTGTAATTATCGGGTCGGCGTTTGCTGCTAACGCCAAACGCTTTGGTCACGATTCAGTCAGTATCTGTCAGTAGCAAATTAGTGCATTCATATTTTTTTATGAGTCATCATCCTCATTGTGGTGAAGATTACGTTCAATAATTTGGTCTGAGAAATACGAGTGATGTTTAAATTGAGTCATTTATTTGATTTCTAAGTGCTACGATAGTCGTTTAATCTATTTGTTGATGAAATTGTGCAACAGAGATTAGATCCAGCATTTGTATTCAAATTACTTTTTAAACTTATTCTCCCAGAACATAAGTAATATAACTCATAAAAGATATTATATTTCTTTATAGTAGTCCGACTTCCATTTCATGTTAAAAACTGCTACCATAGAAAATTGCCTCAATGCTTAATAATGTTTCTTTTAAGTTCAAATTGCATTGTAATTTATGATAACCGCAACACGTCTAGACCAGGTGCCAGTTGGTAAAATAAGTAAAGGAGCAGGTGATAATCAATGACGTCTTCATCGACGCGTGCGCAACTAATGCCGTCTTACCCCTTCATTATGTTCAGTTCAGAACAATTTGAATTTAACAAGTTTCACGCTAACTTGCTATTAGATTTAGTGTTTCGTTAACGTCCTTATTTCCTGATTAGTTTTTTTTATTAACCTGACCGTCATATTTAATTTACTGTAAAATTTGTGTAATGAGAATTAAGAATTTTATTTATACGCTAGCTTTGGCCGTAGTTTCAATTTTGTTAAATTTGGTTTATATTTGCCGATACTATAGAAATGTTGGAGGTGTTTTCATAGGCTTTGTATAGGCTACTATCCTGACTTGTGGCCACACTCCGTTCGATGTTAAGCTAGAGTACCATAGACAGATGCCTACATTGGTCTACCACTCTCTAAGTAACATTATGTATGAACGTATGCGTAGATGTGAGGAATCACAAATTAATATGACAAGTCCGATAAAGTGCTTATGACGCAAACTGTCGAGTTTTGCATCTAAACAAACTCATTGTTACTCTCTTCTCAGTATACGAAAGCAAGGGCCGTTAATTCAATTATTCCTTAATTATTAAGCAACCTCACGGCCAAAAAGAAGTTTATTTAATTTTAGTATGTTTGTAAAAAAGAAAAACAAAAGAAAATTAAACAGCATTCAAATATTAACAGTGTTTGAATATTTAGTCTATAATTTTTGGGTCAAAAAATTAGTCATGTCGTTTTCTCATAAATGTTTTTAATTATACTTCTACGTTCTTAGTTCGTCACCTGACTTGTGTCTGTTCTTAAGTAAAGTAAAAACTTCCTAATAATTAAAGTTATAAAAATATTTATATCAGCAAAATTTTGGATCACAGATTGTGAAACTAAATCACTATTTAACTACATTTCTACTATAAAGTTGTTGTGATATTCTCTCATCCGACCGTAGTATTTCCGGCGGTAGTCTTAGAGCATTGTTGTTATTGTTTTGAATAGACGATCGCATGCCGGCGGCGAGATGCCACTCTACAAATTACGCGTTCAGTCTCTAACATCTCTAGCTCGGTGACATTCTACAATAATTACTTGTTAAACAAGAACTCAGTAATTGGTAAGCTATTTATAATTGTTATTATTTATTATAATCTAATTATGAATATGCTCAAATTGTATATTTAAAATTTACACATTTATCTTTACTGTCTGAGAAAATTTGGAAACACGATTTAACTAATTTGAAACATATTTGAGTTTATTTTGAATACTTTAATGATTTAATTTTTAAAGGTAGGTGGTACCTAGCATAATTATTAATAATGATATTTAATTAATCTATAGTACTTCAAATTTCAACAGTAAAATTTAACGGTTTCGCAGTTTATCTTACTTGGGGCTTCAGTTAACGATATTTATAAAATTTTAGAAATATTAGTTTAAAATAATAAACGCGCCAGTAAGTCGTAAAAATCATATATAATGTACAACTCCATAATAAAGTGTAGGTACCAACTATAGTTTTGGAGAAACACTTAAAAGGCGGAAGTCCATTTGGGTAAGAATAACTCTGCGCCCGCTACACACTGACCGGATCTTCGTACTACTTCCGAACTCTTGGGCGTAGAGATTTCCGCTCCTGTCTTAATGTTTGCCCTTTGTCTTATGCAAATGTAATGTCCTTATGATAACGTCCCGTAAAGTTTATATTTTATCGTGTGGTTTTTTATTATTTATTTTACAAGCGGAATTCTTACATATGAGAACTTAATTGCCATAGGATAATAGCTGATAAGTAATAACTAATTAAAATCATAGGTTTCAATTTTAAAGATATCAAATTTATTGGTTTGATACTCCAAATATTGTAAAGATGGGTCTAAACGTAGAGCGCTTAGCGACCACTGGTGTAATTGATTAAATCGATTGACCTGTGATTTTGTTGGCTTTGGAGCGTGGAACAGGTGTCGGTAGTCGACCGCAGCATCACCTGCGTAGCCGGAACTACGTGCCGATTCGGCTAACGCACGCAAAACACTGGGAATCTTCTATTTTTTATGTTTTGTGTTAAAAAAATATATTTTGTTGTTCTATTGCGCTAAATTCCTTAACTTTAGCTTTATAAAAAGACGTAGATAAGTTTATTTAAAACATGAATGTGTTGGATTCCTTCACATCCAAATTTTGTTCCGTTGACACCAAAACCATAACGTTCATCCGTAATTTAAAATCGTGCAGCTTAATGCACCATAACTCACCAAGAAGTGGCAAAAAGCTACTCAGTGCTGATCCGTGGTAATTAACAGTCACGAGTTAGTGAGGGTCGCCCACCGATAAATGATTTTTGTGGCGGATTGTCTATTCAAGTTTTAACCATTGTATTATTTACAATCCAACCAGACATTCAAGTCTAAGTTGAAAGCAATCTTCTCTTGCACAATGTTTTTCGCAATTCTGAAAGTAAAATAAATCTTTTTTGTCTTGCTCTGTGTTGAATACTTTAGTCATTATTCAGAATGAACGCTTCGAAGATGATTGTTAATTAATTTAAAAGACCTTACTACAGAGTTTATTTTGATTAAATTTAATTGGACTCGAAAGTATATATATTCGCGAATAACCGCAATAATTAGAAATTAATATCAGTTACAGTATAATCTTGCGTAAACAAAGCTATTTCGTTTTGATAGCTTTCAATATCCGGAGGGTCGGTGTACCTTGACCAAATCACGCCCTCCGTAAGTGCGATGCTCAGGGGAATACTTGAATGGAAATGGCATTCGGATGTCATCTAATGGTCGAATATAAATTGTTAAATAATAAGCGAAATAAGAACATATATTTAATTCTATATTACGTATATATAACAGTAAATATTTATTTACAGAAAAAGGAATGATAATTTCTATTGCGTAAAAATCGTAACTAGGCATTATCTACCAACTAACCTTTATGAAAGTGAATGATGCAATACATACATTACATAAAATGATAAGAATATATATAGGTATATAAATTAAAGAATGGACTCTACTACCAATACTTAATACTACATTTTCGACTTCAAATGACCAACTGAATCAACCCCCTGTATACTCAAATAGAAGCTTCATTTATGAGGAAAATGTATAAACAAAATAAGTGGAAAAATAAAGTTACAGATTACAAATAAAATAATTAGGAAATGTTTTGTGAGAATATGTTTAAAAATGTGAATCGATGTAGTACCTACGAGTTTATGTTCCCATAACCATGAAATAGATGAGAAAATGTTCATAAGATGTCAGTTTTTTGTGAAGTCGCGAGAGGTTTAAAGAAAGCCAAGCGGATTGAATTTGAATGACGCTAACGTGTCAAGTCACCTCACCTCGTCACGTGGAGGCGTCACGGTCACGTCGCACTCCACTCCCACGTCTTAATTGACCCATTTCGTGTAAGATGTTTCTTAGATGTAAGCGTGAAACTTGCATGTCTCAGGGATAGCATCACCGCGGATCGTGACCAAACGCGTGTAGATCGAAGTAAACTACCGCAATCCTTTACGCGTATTAGATTCTATCTTTTATTCTTACATTTGCCTTTTTTGGGTGTTTATTACATAGATTAAAATGCATCACGATCTTCTTTATATCTTATATCTATATTTAACTTTATTAAGAAGTTAGGTTTAATATTGTTTACCATTTAAATTACTAAATTTAATTTTCCTTTCACGTACATAGGTATAGTGAGTAAGTCCTGAGCGACGTATACGTAGGAATATGTACAATTTTATTTATTTAATTTCGTTCATAACTTAACCAAAACATATTTGACGCTTGTAGTACTAGTAAGGAGTAGATACTTCTTGATTTGTCACTTGTTTTCTTTCACTTCAGATGCGCGTTCGTTTGTACGAATTCCATTATATCTCTTTACTCGGGATTTAGTGAAAAAATACACATTGTAATGAAACCTTATAAAAAAGTTTATATATACATGCGTATGAACGTCAGAGCTTGAGTTTTAATAAAAAATAGGATCTATTAAGGGTTTGGAAAGGGCGCCGTAATATGGCTTGTCATGCTGTGGGACCACCCTTATTTGGACACTTTTATCTCTCTCACGATCTCAGCACAAAAACTGGACCATCAATTATTATATGGCAATTGTTTGGTGTGGTCTCAATTAGAGAAACAATGATTTGAAACAACTATTTGGAGTAGGACAAATGAATATTTATTACAGTTGTGTTCGACAATGCTTAATACTGTAAGTACATGTTATTGAAAAATGTAGGCTTCTTGTTCTCGAATTCCCCTATTTGTTTGAGAATGACTTTGAAATTTGTTTTAGGCATAACTCATTTTTTAAAAATAACACTTTTGTTGTAGTCAACTCAATCAAGGTGTAGACAGTAAGTCCTGGGATATTTTCTACTAGTTAACCAGAGGCAGTACTAAAATAGGATATGCCGCTATTAAAATTATACTATGTGTCACAAATAGGTACATGACATAAGAAAAAAAAACGAAGATAAGGGAATGCAAACTGATAGATTATTCAATGGATATAAATGTCAAGTTGCCGTTCATTTGAGTTATTTTCTAGAAAAGGGCGCGTGTGTTATTGTGTGGCCGTACCCTGGGATGGGCGCAAACACGTAGGATTTGAGCAAAAAATAACAATGTTTGTTGATACAAATATCTGACGCTGTTTAAAGGATTTCGTTACGGTTGTTTAAAGTATTTTTTAACAAATAAACTTTAAAATTCACTCATTTTCAAATACCAATCTACTTTACTACTTAACTATTCTCGTAAACTACTTAGTTATTTCACGGAGGAGACATGTCGCTAAAATCACAGCAGGTACAATTTTGCGAAAGTAGGAATCTGAAAGTTTTATGAGATGTTACGAAAGGGTCTTGCTGTGATCTAAATCAGGAAAGACAAAAAGGTTTAAAAGAATTTTTCTGTAGTTATGATATTGTTCTTACTTAAGAAGTATTTCAAGCATTATACATATATTATAACGTTAACATTATTTTTCTTTAAATAAATTCGATTCTTTGGGCTTAATATCGCGTTTACGTTTTATTATTTTAAGTTGACTAAAATTTAGCAAAATTAATTAATGTAGATTTCATAATGCCCTAACCCCAAAGTAAGATATTCTATGTTAAGGATATTAGGATGTGCTAAACACAATCATACAGCCTTCGGACCCGAAACATAATTATTAATAAATATAAGGAATAAATGCTGACTGCCCCGCAACTAGGGGGCTACTCAGGCGCACTTCGGACGAAAATACGGACGTTTCCTAATTACGGATTTGACAGCGGCGTCACAACGGATAGGCCACACAGTGCTTATTTTACGGGCTTATATGTCAAAATTCACATAAGCTACAGAGGTGACGGCCATATCACGAAACTTCGGATATGCCTGAGTAGCCCCCCTGTTACAAGACAGAAGCCGTATATACATATATAATGTAGTAGATTTGTATAGCAGATGAATTTTTAAAAACTAAAATCAGCATGCACATAATAGAAATGTGAATAGGAAAGTAGAAACACAGAGACAAAGAATCGAAAACACTTCAGACCCTCATCAGTACGATGTCCGCAGCCACAACTGGGGCTCCCGAGATAAGAAGCACTTTTTTCATAATACTTTATTCAGGGATTCATCGAGACTTGGTTGTCGCAGTGACAGACTAATCGTCCGTGTCAAGCGGGCCCCGAGTGCTTATTAATGTTTAACCCTTTTGTACCCGTTCACCCGAACGCCCGACCCGACAACTTCGTGTCAATCTAACTCTACATTCTCCATTCACAAATGATCTTAATTGTTAGCAAACAATATTCATTGCTCACTACAGACACTCTCTAATAAACAACAATAGCTTTAATACTGCAATGTATAATAAACATGTTTAGCCTGAGTAGAATTGAATTAACACCCTTTCCATCTTTAATGTAGATACTATTTTATTTAACATTCAACATTTACATTGTGAGATTTTATATGAAATTTACGGATTGCACGTGATTTTTCACACAAAGCGAGCATCTTTCACGAATCTACATCGTAATCTAGAACCTTCTGGTTTACATCTCCCAAGATTTCGGTAGGACCAAAGTAACCTAGTTATGTTGTGTACTCTGCAACTTAGAATCCATAGTATTATACAAGCGCTTTATAAAAAAAAAGGGGTTTTACTTACTATCCAGTGAAGAACGGTCTCTTGGGATATGTGTTTATAATCCATTCTAATTTATTCTCAACTAAAAGGATGTAATAAAGTATGATCGTCGAGTCCGTAGATCGCGGTTCATTCTATCGGCCCCTGAGGAGAGATCGCGAATGGACACCAATAACACCACTTAGAAACAAAGAGGGACATGCTTGTTCAGTGACTTAGTTACAAATAGACATTCAACAAAGTAAAAAATACTAAATAAGTAAGAAACATACTTGTATTATAAAGCTTTGTTCATATTTAAAAATAAATGATGCTTACTCTAAAGAACTTACTTTCAAAATTCAATTAGTTTATCTTTTGAAACCAAATGGCAATATATGCAAAATATCTCTATGAAGCTATAGTCATGTCCAAAAATGGAATGATACGTAAAATAAGCGACGATAATAGTTTTAGTTGAATAGCAGAGGAAGCGGTGATCGGAGGCGAGACTCTGTTGGTACGAAGCGCCCATTGGCCGCGCCCACGTGCTGCGGTAGGTGGGGACCAATGTGAAAATCCCTTGCCAGTTTTCCAACATGTTCGAATTTTGAAAAGCTTTTAGCGTACTCGTCATGACAGTTATTTGACGGTGAGCGATTTCGTTCATTTGTAAATTGATTTTAAATTGAATGGTAATTTTCCCCGGACGGCTTTGTATGATGTGAAGCTGTCAGAATTTAATTGTACAATTTCGATTATACTTTTCTAATACATTCTTGATCTGACGAGGCAATTATTGGTTAATTTTCTAATCATCTATCTATAGAATAGTATTTAAGCCATGTTGTCAATGTTACTTGTTTAGGAATATTTAATTTTAAAATTTATAATTAAATATTCCTAAATTAAGTGGAGTAGCTGTTGTTGTGAAACATTTTCTTGCGTTTTATAAATAAACAATCATTGTTTCTAAAACTAAATGTGTGATATACAACTCGTACACCATACCTGCATATAATTTCAGTTACTCAAACATTTGTAATATTTCTGGATCCTCTCTATTGTGGCACTGTGATTTTCTAGTTGTCTGTTAGTGTGACTGAAAAAGGCTTTGGTGTAATAGTGGGTGTGTAGGCGGAGCGCGGTGGGCGGGGCGCAGGGTGCAGCTCCCGAGCGTCGGCCACCAGCGGCCAGTCGACCACCGCACGCCGTCTTTGGTGCGCGCTTTATATCACCTGGCTTTAAAGTTGCTACGACTTTTAACGAACCTCCGAACGTATGTTTATAACTTTGAAGGAAGGCACACACCTGTAATTCGAAAAGAAAGGTGCTTACGACTGTCGCTAATTAAACTCATCGATCGCAGCCACCCAAATAATTGCCGTGAAGGAAGCGTACGAAATACCGCCAGCGTCGGGTGCTCCTGCCAATTAGCGGCACCTGTCCGCCACGCGACGTGCATTAATTCGTACCGCGATAAAAGCGCGCGCAAAAAAACTCCGAAATAAAACTGGAACCGTTGCACCTGCGCGAATCTGCGGTGCGACGACAGTTACTGAGAGCCTGACCGTGACATAGCTGTGACGGTGCGACTGTGAGTGAATTACATTTGTGAAGTGCATGGGGCGCAGACGTTACGA
This sequence comes from Tineola bisselliella, assembly GCA_028551675.1. Classification (NCBI taxonomy): domain Eukaryota; kingdom Metazoa; phylum Arthropoda; class Insecta; order Lepidoptera; family Tineidae; genus Tineola; species Tineola bisselliella. The sequence goes on along the minus strand of JAPWLS010002357.1, from coordinate 18,129 downwards.
AGTAATCAGTAGAGAGGTTCTGTACGGAGATGATCATGCTGTTCAAAGGCAATAGCAGTAGGCTGGAGCATCTCATAGAGAAAATCCAGGCAAATAAAGAGAATCGTGATGTGGATATTAAAGGTAAGACCAACTTTCGAATTTTACTGTAAACAACTGAACTGTCATCTGTTGCAGCTGCATTAAAATAAATTAGCATAAGTCAGCCAATCAATTAATTTGTGACACCCAAAATGGTCACTGGACATACTATTATGAATATAAAACATGTACCCAAAATATAATACTACTAACTTATTTTTTACAATTTATTACATTTTGATATAGATATCGCCCATGCCTCATGAAATCGCATGACAAGCGTAACTCAGTTGAGTATTGAATTGCCAATAAATGCAACGTTAGTGATTAGCAAGGCGCCAGTTGAGGTGTCCCAGACGCCAATTAGGAAGTGGTCTTCCGCCGCCCACCGCGCCTCGACACCTCGACGATGTCCTCCGTCCGCCAAGGAATTGAGTGCAATTTTTGTTAATTATACCCATCCTTGTAAACACCTACTCATAATGCATTATTGGTTAAACAGGATATAATGGAATGTGGGTTAGTTGTTCTGGAATATTTTCCAAGTTCAAGTAACTATATCGTAAGACGAATTATTACCAGTGCATCTCTATAATGACTCTCTGATATGTATTATGTTGTTTATTATATGCTTGTTGATTTTCCCAATAATATAAAATAAAATTTTCTTTGTTATTTTTTAATTTACAGCTTAATGAGTGCAGTATCTGATGTGACAGCTATTTGTATATATTCCGGAAACAATAATAGAAGATAATAATAGATATGGCATAATATAATAGATGAAGTGTCTCTCTTCAGCAACATTTGCTGCAAAGGCTCTAATTCAATTCTCGTTACTTCGCCCATTACGCTCGTCCGGGGCGTGAAGAAGCGCACTTGATTAATATTAATAGTTTCACCTAACATAACACGAGGCGAAATATTTCACACAATAAAAGTACCTACTTTATTTTTTTTACGGCACGCTGACGACATTAGGAGGGTTTCTTATTTTATTTCAAATAATATTGCGATTTCTTTTTCTTATTTCTTTTTTTTCATAAATATTTACTTTAAATGCGACATTTCTCATGTCGACAGACTGGGTTAAAAATTATCATAGAACGTATTTAAATAATTAAATTTATTTATTTTTAAAATTAACAGGTACAGAGTATAATCCTCGTAGATATACCAATACTATATTATGTTAATTAATATAGATACAACAACCTAAAACACTTTTCACAAGTAGGCGATTATATGTATAGTGATTAAGAAAACAAAGGAGTATACCTAGATAAAAGTATGTAATATAAATAAAAGTGATGCAGAGCTAATAAATGAATCCGGTCATATAAATAATAATAATCAATCGTTAGCGTTTTAACACTTTTTATGCATTAAATAATAAAAAAAATAACATATGCAAAAACTTGCAACTTTGCATATAAATTGGCACTGCATTTAGAAAATATGTTTAGTAAACTTCCTCTCCTATCCGCATCCCTCCTAACATAAGTCATAATTTGCACGAAGCCGCTCGTCATCGCGGCCCATTCAATTTGTTTATATTTCACGCTACTCCAGAGGTGGTGCACAAGAATTATTAGCCCTAACTCCGAAATATGGGGCTTTACCGATATTTATGGTGGCTTTATCTGAGAATAGAGGCACACTGTCTGAGGTAATGTGGTTTACTGGAGGGCATACAACTGAAATCTCAATATTATTAGCGTATTTAAATAAATATTGGATTATACTAACACACACTTCTACCGTACAAATACAACTTACAATTCTACATTATGATTCGTGTAATATGGTATCAAAGCTAATTTGAATCTTTGAAATATTATCAATTTTATTTATTCGCAAAAACTTCAAACGTAGTATTATTATGCGAAATTCTTTTTTGCAGAGGCCCTGGGTAGTGTAAGCAGTGCAGCGGGTAGCTCATGGCCATCATCTACGCCTGAACCGTCACCATCGCCGTCATCCACACCTACTTCAGCGGATGCCGGCGAGGGCGATGCAGACCCACCGTTCACTCTTGGTGCTACCGAACATACACCGTATCAATGTCAATTCTGTGATAAAGCCTTCCCCAGGCTATCTTATTTAAAGAAACATGAGCAGGTTAGTGCTTAATTTATTATTAATGGATTTGAATGTATAACATATTATAATATTGCATACGAGTACCTACGTTCAAAATAACTTGACAATATCAAAATTATTCCGATCGCTATCAAAGCTATGAATTCTGAGTCTGGTCACACGAAGCCCACAGCTTCATTAGCAAGTAGATACCCAAAACGGCCCATTTACCAGTGGTCGGGAGATATGCATCGCAGTCGCCTTGCAGGAGTGTGACGTGCCGGCCATTACCGCTGCTCATACATCTCGCCTCTCCTTTGTGAATGCCGCCATCTCGGTGTTACGACACAACCAGCGACAGATGTGGTTGAGATACGGCAAATAGAAACGTCACTTTACATACTCATGGCTGTAGAATTTAGATATCAGATCAACACGTACACCCCGAGTGGCTAAACTAACACTTCGAGTACCACCGACAATAATATAGGTTACTAATTCACAAAAATATCAAGATCGAAACAGACCATTTCATTTTAACATAATGAAACAAAATACAATCACATCCCTAAATTAATATTAACAATTAAAAATCGAACTTCTATCATTGAAAAGCTTCTCATGCGTAATATAGGTTTATATTGCAATATTGCGAGGTGTCGATATGATCTTAGCATATACTAACTATACTTGAAGCTTCAAGGTGCCGACAAATATATCTGTAAGGATCTCACCAGCCACTACAACGATGGCCGGAAATAGGCTTTCAAGATAAAGAATGGCTAGACTCCGAGTACTCAGTCCTTTTATCAATATTTTCTTATCGGATTGGAATTCAATTGAATATAACGATTGTACAATAGGAAAGAAATAAAGGGCCAAAGTAAAAAGAAAACATTTTTTTCTTATCATATAATTATCAAATTCAATTAGAAACGATCTAACAGCATCAGCTTAAGTAATATGTATAAAAATAAGGTAAATTATGCATTCATTTTGCTATACAGTTCCTACAACCTACACAGGATCTTTAGATTGAAAAGTAGATTAGTTTAATTACGATGTAGTATTTTATACTTCAATCACTTACCTTATTTAAAAATATGGTATCTTCTATTTGCAATTTAGGTTAATTAAGAATTATTAGATGTAATGTATTTAGGTCACGAGAAATGTAGAATCCGTCAGAAATCTTTTTAAAACAATTTTCTACTAATCATCGGAGTAATCTGGTAGTCTGGTAATGCTCATAAAGTTTGGGTTTCGTTGTTAAAACAGGTTAGATTCGAGCAAGTGGCAACATAAATAAAGATTATCTTTATTGTCCTCACCATCTGATTAAGATCTAAAATGAAAACGTTTACATTACTGATCTTGTTTCATAATTTGACTTCGTATGTCTTGTAATACTTAATTGTTTTTTTTTAAATCTCTAACAGAAAAAATATAGTTGTTACATTAAAATGGAAAATTAAGTACATGGAGGTTAGTCCAACATGTTACGTTAAGTAATTCCCGGGATAAAGCAATTGCGGGTGCTGTAACCCGGTGGCAGTTGACCCAAGCGACTTGCTTACTGTGTGAACCAACTGTCATCGTGTCTTATAGCACCTGAGAAAGTGGTATGGTAGCCCACCGCAACACATTTGCCTCCTTTATTGACCATCATGATTACTATAAACTAGTTTGAAATGTTATACGCGGAAAAATAACTTCACGTCTGATTTTAAATGTGGAGAGCTTGCTCTCAGTAAGAATAATAAAAGTCGAGGTGATTCGCGTGTTGTTCGTCCATAAGGAGTTAGGTTGAAGTTGCATAAGGCTAGTCAGCATGGGACCGTCTCCCGCACCCAGGGGCTTAATCCCCACTGGGGGCACCCCATGGTTCTTAAGTGCTTATTGAATCCTTGCACGAAAGCAATGATGACAACTATCTATATTCATATGATGCTTCGTAATATGTAATTTAAATATTTTATAAAAAGATTTTAAATTAGCAAGTATTTCTAATAATATATTTTTTATGAAGATTATGTATGCAATTTCATTTGAACTATGATTATCTTGTTTAGTTTTTAATAAAATGGATTTGAGGGTAAAATCAATTGCAATAAGAGTAGAAGTTATATATGTGTGTGTGCATAATATACCTGCAACGTATCAGAGAGCCTGGTAATAAGTCACATGGCGTGGGCATGGGCGCTGCGTTAGCCGACGGCGATCTTCTCGATTTATCGCGAACCAACGCTCCGATTTATTAATACTGTCTGAGGCCGATTGCTCCAATTAAGTGAAGTCGGAGTAAACATGCCGAGTACGTTGATGTTTATGTTCTTGGCCATCCGTACCCGACGCTTCTCAGTACAACGTCTAGGATCACGTCACTCTCATCTAATCACTTCTGATTTATACGCTTTAATCTCTGTTTCATCAAGAGAATCTCATTATTTGCTTAATTAATTAACACTTTAGATTTACGCGTTTATTTTTTTAGCATTATCTATTGCATCATTCCATTCATTTTTTATTAAGACAAAAAATCTATCTATTTTTTTATGAGTGGAAATACGCTTTATAATACAATAATAATTTTACTTTGTGCTAAGTAATTTAATAGAGTCATCAGTAGTAACTCAAGTTTGCATCCTCTTAAAGAATTGATGACTTCCTATATGAGAAGTTGATGGAACCAGTTTAGAGAACCAATCCTTAATTGAACCAGGCTACTGTATCCAGGATATCCGAGTGAGGCGTCAATTATAGTTTCATTAATTTTATAAAAGTTTTTACTTAAATCAAACTGAATTCTGAATTAGATTAGGTAGGTGCCATTAAGCTGTCTGGTCCTTGCGTCCCTATCTTCTCTAAGGATAAATAAATTTCTTTTTTACCAATCAGGTGATTAATAATCTACATTACAGCAGATGTTTTAATTCTATGTAACCAAGTTTAATTCTAGAATGAAGTAAAGCGGCGGATGTGTTTAGTACAATTATAACGGCCGCCAACGACACATTTGTCAAACGATTAATTAAGTTAACTATCACTTATACTCGCGTGTACACCTAGACTATAGGATGCACGAGTATGTATGTGTTGATTAGTTCAGCCCTGTAATATCGATAATAATTTTAACGATAGTGTTGTTTTAGGTTATCGTTTAAATATTTATTTTAAGACTTTCTCTTAGTATTACACTATTGCGTTAATATTTGATTACTCTAATCTGATGTCTCGTAATTTTTATAGTTATAGTGATCGCATATATAAACTTGGGCATAAAATACTTTATTGTTTGGATAAAACAACTCTAAGAATACATAAAGTAATGAGTCAAAAGTTATATTTGTGTTATTCTTATTAGAATCTTTATTGACTCGTAAATTTGTAAAGGAATAGCTTTAACAATCGTAGCATTATATCCCAAGTAACCGCCCAGCGTGGTAATTGAATCAACACGACTAACCCCCAACGTCTATAATATTCCTTTGAAAGTTTTCATAGTTCACCATTAACACGATAATTGTTACGGCAAATAGATTTGCTTTTCTTTGAGCAAGTCATTTTCAATTACACAACGTTCGAAATTTAAAATTTTTGTCACTTAACTTTAAATGTATGCTTAGCATTACAGTGGATTAGTGCCGTTGAGGTGGGCAATTAGTAAAAGCGTGAACCACTTGTCAGTTTGGGAGTCCATTGTCCGTACGACGCATACGTTATTAGGAAACCTCGTCACCAACAGACGCGGGTGCAGGGGCGAAGGACGACAACTAACTTTGTCATAGTAAGGAACAATTCACAGTCGCATTAGCATGCTCTTTATGTGCCTTATGAATAATCTTTTTAATTTTTTGAATAGTTACCTACCTCATTTTAAAGATCACGCGCGGCGGTGATCATTTGCTTTTGTATTTAACATCTGAAATCGCGTATATTTTTTTTAAAATCGTACTACCAATTTAGTAATATAGTTATTAGTTGATCTGGCTTGGTTAATTTAACTTAAAATTAAGAAAGTGATTGATCAAATTAAATGGGTAGCTATCTAAGATGTATTGAGTCATCGGGGCGATATGAGATGCGTTGCTCCCGCTTTGGAATCTTATCGGTTTTCAATCGATTCGTTATGCGCAATGACTTGTCCAACTCGAGAAAAAATTATATTAGATGTTGAACGTTTTGTTATTTGGTAACATTTTTAGTTATTCATGAATACATATTTTAAAAATATATATGTTAAATCTTAAACAATTATTAATTGTATTGAATTTGGGAAGGGGATATTTCTTTTGTAAAATTAATAAACAATTATCTTATTGCATATTTAAGTGACTGTCTTTAATGAAAATTATTTGGTAATTAATTGTTGTTGAAACAAGTAAGGTGTTTTAAGCTACCATTAATAATGACTGGCAGAACTTTAAAATTAACGGTATCCAAAAGTTATCGATCAGCTTTCGTATGATTAATTTATCGACAATTCCCAGCATGAATTTCGATAGACATCTCATTCGAGTGTCACGACTTGCCTACCGTGTCGGTTTTTAATTGTTTTTTATTATTCCCTATTGTCGGAAAAGCACCCATTTGATTGCAATTTGAATCTCGTCTTTACTAAAATATATCTTATTTACACCGGATGCTAGAGAATTGATAATGGATTTAGTAATTTCAAGTAAAGCGATACATAAATATATAAATCATACTATCTACTCTTATGTGTAGAACAATCATCAGAATAAAAACAAGACTAATAAATAATACTCCCGCATTCATATAGAGTCTACTTTCAGTGCCTACACGAATATTATATTGGTATTTATTAATAATAAATAAATAATAATTTCAATGATAACCCAATGGGTCCAAACTTAGGTGTTCAAATGAATAATACGATTCTACTTAATATAAATGTTATTATCGAATAAGAAGAGGTATCTCACGCAGTGATCATGGTTGTCAGAGCACCCATTGTTCGGAGATAGTTCTCACGCGTTTTTTGTGTTTAGATTAAGAAGAATAATAAATATATAAATGGCTCAAATAATTAATATGTTATGTTTAATAGATCGGTTATCTAATGCATTTTTGTTCTGGCAGCGCATTTGCATAGTTCAGTAACTTTATCTAATAATCGAAGTTATTACATATGAAGTTTATAGTTGGGTTATTGTTTTACATATAAGTGCAAACGAAATAAGCAAATTTTTTTTTAATATACCACATTTCGTCGACTACTTGATCACGTAATTTATTGCAATATATGTTTCAGACACATTCGGATCAAATGCCGTTTCGTTGTGAATTCTGCTCGCGACTCTTCAAGCATAAACGATCTCGAGATCGTCATGTTAAGCTGCATACCGGAGATCGCAAGTACCGATGCGCTCACTGTGAAGCTGCATTTTCACGCAGGTATTTATTAAATTAAAGTCTTGCTATGTGGACGCGAAGATGTTTTAATCGAAGTACTTTTTAAGGAATAAAAAATACATTGAATAAAAATAAATTGTGTGCCCATATAACGATTCACGCCTCTTATGAGCGAGTCGAGAAGATTAATCGTCGGCGCACGATGTCTCCTCCATAAGTCACGACACAAAGCTCGAGGTGAACAGTATTGACTCTCGACTACGACTCGTAGAGTCGACGCGTCACCTTTTTCGTCACCTTGCCACAATCATACAACGTGACTAATTCTACGCAATTTGTCGGGCCAACGAATCGTTGACGAGTGAAAAGAGGTGATGCGCTGACAAATGGTTTCGAGGGTCTTACAAAAATGAAATAATGGCCCGTACCTAAACGGGCACGCCGGAGCGTGGCCATTAGCGGAGGTGTTTGGGCGAACGACTCTATTCTCAAAGTCTGAAAAGCCCCTTTGTTAGGTCTGTTTGGTCCGCGCTTTATGTGACCACTTACGTCCCGTATGACAAATTATCTTCTGTCGCCACAAAAGACGATTTAAGTTTCGTTTAAGTTTAGCGATCTCTTAAAAGGATTGCCTATAGTAGGTATATGTACAATTGAATGAGATGTTGATTTATTGTAAATTTAATATATGTATATATATTTTTTTGTAAATCCAGTAGCAATATATGCATAACAGTATATTTCTAACACTCACTGTAATTTCAGTGATCATCTGAAAATCCATATGAAGACGCATGACAACCAGAAACCGTTTCAATGTACTGTCTGTAATCGTGGTTACAACACCGCAGCCGCTTTGACATCACATATGCAGGGCCATAAAAAAGATTGTGATCCTGAACGAAGACGGTCCATGCGTTGCTTGCGATGTGGAGATTCTTTTAGGAGGCTTGATTTGTTGCAAGTGAGTTTGTTTTTGTGTGTTTTTATTATATATTAGATAGATAGGTAGAATGCTCAAAGTTCATTTTATATATTTTAGGCACACATGACCAACGTACACGGTGTAGAAGCACCCACATTAACGCCCCCTAGAAGAGTCGCCTCTCATCCTGCTCCGACTTTGTTAGCTTGTATATATTGTACCAGGGATACTTTTACAAGTATGGAACAATTACAACTGCACGTTCGAGCTGCACATTCAGCACTCCTAAATGGAGAATCCATGTCTGAACCTCCACGTATATCGCCGTCCTTACCGCCGCCTGAATCAACCCCAACAGACTTAAGTCGTAGAAGTTCTGAAGGACCGACTGCTAAAAGGCCACGATCTGGTTCTGGTTCGAGAACTCCACAAAAGACATTATCTCCGAATACACTTCTTTGTAATCAATGTGACGCTGCTCTTCCTGATTTTGAAGCGTTTCGAGCACATTTAAAAGGTCATTTAGAAGAAAATAATGGAGAAACGGGAAGAGAGAGTCCCACACCATGTCCCCATTGTGGTGCAACATTTGCAGATATAGCTGCGAGCGAACGTCACTTAGCTGCACATTATTTAGCAGCATCGTGTGAATATACTTGCCACAGCTGTGCTCGTAGCTTTCCGGCACCTGATGACTTACAGAAGCATTTACTTGATCTACACGCTCATCATCTTTATCGATGTTCACTTTGTAAAGAAATTTTTGATTCTAAAGTTGCTATTCAGGTAAATTTTATGTATAGACCGTTGGTCAAGATAAACAACTTCATTTAAATATGTATGTTTTGTAATTAATATTTTTATCAACAGGTACACTTTGCCGTAGCTCACAGTGGAGAAAATAAAGTTTGGATATGTCGTGGTTGCGGGGTTGGAGGAGGTACTTTACGATCAGAAGCTGAAGGAACCGCTCATGTTCGAGCTCGTCATGCGGCTAAGCGATGTGCTTGTGGAGCTGTGCTAGCTGGTGAAAGGGCTCTTAGAGCTCATACAGCTGCACATGCACATTATAGATGCCCGGCACCAGCATGTGCTGATACATTTGCCGTTCAATATTTACTTGAAAGACATATGCAATCACAACATTCATTACCCTTACATCAAGTTAGTTTTTTTTTAAAATAAAACATAATTACGTTTAAAATTATAAATAAGTACCTATATGACAACACTTTACATTTTAGGGGTTAAACGGAGATTCTGGGCGTGTGAAGCGTTTGGATAACAACAATGTGACGGACGGAGGAGAAGGTGCTTGTTCTCCTTGTATCATCGGTCCAGGAGTCGGCGAAGAAAGGCGACGTAAGAATGGCGCAGTTGCTCTACAGTGTGCATATTGTGGTGAAAGAGCAAGAACTAGAGCGGAATTGGAGGCTCACACGAGAGCTCATTCTGGCGCCTCTGCAGCGAGACATAAGTGTCTTATTTGTGACGAGGTCCTACCATCTGCTGGCATCCTAGCTGAACATAAACTTACTCATTGTAAGGTCAGTCATATAGATTTCATTATTATTAACATACATATTGTCAGTGACATTATTATAGTAACTAAATTATATCTTTCTAGGTTGTAAGTGGAGATACTTGCGCCAGATGTCGTGTCCGCTTGGTTTCTGAAGAATCTTTTTTAACACATATGGCTCGTCACCACCCTGCACTACCCGCACCGTGTGTCGTCTGTCGTCAGACACTCGCTTCAGAAGCAGAAGCTCGCTTACATGCCCGCTTCCACCTTCGGTCTACTGGTGATGAACAACGCTGTGCAATATGTCTTCGCCCTTTAACTGAAGGAGAGGGTGGAGAAGGAGCTCGTGCTTGTAGTGCTTGTTATGCCCGTCATGCTGCGCCAGTCCCGCCTCCACCGGCAGAACACGATTGCAGATTGTGTCGACGTGCGCTTGGCTCCCCAACTAGACTACAAGCACATCTAATTGAACATACTTTTGCTGGTATGGGGGCGTTTACTTGTTACTTATGCTCAGCAGTGTTCACAAGTGCTGCAGGTCTACAACGTCATCTCCCAGAGCATGCAGCTGCTACACGACCTTATGACTGTGGACGATGTGGTCTAAAATTCTTTTTCCGCGCCGAACTTGATAATCATTCATTTGTACACCTCGAAGAAGCAGAAATCGCACAGAGAGCATTTTATGAAGCATATGCCCGGGGTGCGGCTTGGGCCGCTTTGGCTCCTCCAGAAAGCGCATTACCACCTCCGCTTATACCACCACCAGTAACGACAAATGAAGCTGAAATTAACCCACTAGTAAAAACTGAGCCTGAGATAAAGGAGGAACGTGTTAATGATGAGTATATAGAAGTATCATCACCACCACCCCCACAGACCCCTCCTCCAACGCTTTCTTCTTCGACGACAGCTCCAGTCGTCAAACAAGAGAAGAATGATGAAGAGTGAAGATGTTCATGTAAACGTATTCGTCCGTATGGGCGAGATAGCACGCCCTTAGCAATACTAGATAACGTCCCAATATTTTAGGTAAATATTATTAATCTTTATCGTTAATATTTTATGCGTTTAGAACGCAACTTTTATTGTATAATTGTATCGTTTTTGTTTTTATTGTAGTTCGTTGGATATAGGAAGCGCATTAAATTTTATAATGTTTACAAACACTATTTGTACGAAGTTGTTAAGTTAATAAATTATTGTTCTAAGCTTCATACTCTTTCATATTAAGTACCTGCCAAATTCATAAAATGAATCCGATATTATTTATTACCAAATTACAATTACAATTAAAAAATACTAAAGCGTACATCATAGGACTTTGGAACCAACATAACTATACCGTATATAGTTGTAGTACTATGGAGTAGCCAACTGCTGTTGAATCCAGGGTAACATTGCTGCTAAATTTACATAAGCGGCTGGAACGCCAGTGGTAGCACACCCGAGTCCCCATGCCACTAGGCCAATAACAGTCCATTGACCATTTACATTGCAAACCAATCCAGATCCTCCATCACCCTGAAATGATTACTTGGACAGTGTAACAATTAAAATATTCCTTAGATCTAAGTATTAAGTATAATTACTCACAGTACAAGAATCGCGTTGTGCTTCACCACCAGCACAAATGAATGAGGTGGTATCTAAAACAAAATTTGGGCCTAAACGCGCCGCACGAAGGGATGCTTGACATGCAGCTGGTGCAACGATAGGAACCTCTACTTCTTTTAGAATCTGCTGATAATTTCCTTGAACTCCGAATGCATCTTTACCCCATCCTGTTACTCGACATCTGTAACATAATAATTTATAAATTCAATACATACTTAGTTAATAATTGATCTTTAATGAAAATTTCATCAATTACCTTTGACCTGTATATGCAGAAGTGGGACTGGCAGGTAAGCAAGCTCTGTTAATTGTTGTAACACTTCCTGGCTGTGGTGTAATAGGTACTGACGAAGCTAGTCTTAGTACCGCTAAGTCGTATTGTAACGTATTTGGGTTAAAATTTGGATGACGAAATACTTTTGAAATAGAGTATTCTTGGAATGGAACTGGTTCATAGGTGCCAGCTGCATCCCACTCTCCAAGACGAATTTTTACATTTGGTGCTGTGTTGTCGACTCTAGAATAATATTATTGAATACTTGTTATGAACCTTCTAACGGCTTAAATAAATTAGTTAACGATACGTACAAATAAGGCGTGAGACGATGAATAACTGTCAATACGTTAAATTGATCAATCAAAACTCCACCAGCAATGTAATCATTTTGCTTTGTTAATATGATAACCTAAAGAGAAAATGAATCATTTAATTTTTGTCATGAATTGAGATTTTATTATATAATTATAATTAAATTACCATCCAGGGATATTCTCCATAGTCTGCTTGCCCGGCTTCCGGTGTAACTACTACAGCTGGGGGAGTTTGCTGCATACCACAAGCAATGGGGCGTGGAGGTGGAGCGGGTGTGGGGTTTGGGTTACTGCCAATACAACAGTTTTCTGTACCAGGTCCACAAGGGTTATTCTACAAAAACGCAAATAGTATACTATACTAACCTAATTTATTGATTTAATACTTTATTTATATATTTTTATGTGTCTAAAGTTTATATCTAAATTAACCATACTTACTGGAGTTACAATCCGAAAATCAATTAAGCCGTTTCCTAAATTTCCTGCACCTCCTGGTGGACACGTGCCTGCCGGAACACACACACAGCTTTGCCTCTTTCTAATATTATGTTTATGAAAAATTACTTTATTTCCGCTAGTATTTTTTTGTTGTAAACTTCGACGATTTCTTGGAAATTTAACCGCAGTATCATATAATGGGAGCTGACCACTGTAAGCACTGACTGGTGGCAGTTGTAATGACGACGATTCTTTTGGCGTTGTTCCTAACCGTGGATCTATCGGCGGAAATACTGTGGATGGTTGATTTGGGTTAGCTACGCACACCATGGATGGATTTTGACAAATGACTACGGGTAGTAACACACCCAATTGTAATGATTGGTTAAATGGTAGAGATGGTGGGTTAGTCATCGTTGGCGATGGAGCTGGCGGCATAGTCGGCGGTGGACCTGGCGGCATTGTCGGGGGTGGAGTTGGTGGCATCGTCGGTGGTGGAGTTGGCTCTATTGTTGGTGGAGCAGGCGGCGTCGTCGGAGGGGGCGCTGGTGGCGTCGTCGGAGGGGGTGCTGGCATTGTAGTTGGCTGAGGCTCTGGTGGAGCTGGTGTTACAGTCGGTGGAGGCGCTGGTGGCATTGTTGGTGGAGGTGACGGTGGTGGATCAGATGGTGGAAATGAGACATTACCAGGAGGCGTTGGCTGCAACGTGGGGGCAGGCGTCGGTTGCACTATCGGTGGAGGCACACCCGGTAACACTATTATGGGAGCCGATACCTGATTGGTGGGAATCAACCCGATACAAGCTGTCAATAGCCACAAACACATGGTTGACGTGTTAATCAAATGAAGACTCGTGTGTCACTGTCAGTATCCCCTTTTGATACACTGGATAAACGTTGTGATGATGCACGTATATTAAATATGCCCTCCACAAAGCAATCGATGTGTTTCCCTAACCATTATAGCCTTCATGGTATAATGCGCAAAGCACAATGTGACAAATTGTTGCAATCAGTGAATTATGGGATTACTCAACTGTTATAACTTCTAGATCAATATTATGTTTATGACCTTTAATGATGTAACAATAATAAAATAACAACTCACACAGTGTTGAATTAAATGTTTCAGTAACGTAGGTATATTGTTTTCACACATACGGCTGAATAACATTATGAAATATCTGCCCATTGTTTGTGATAAACAGCATTGTTACGATGTGTGATAATCTATCTCATTATTATACAATTTCTGTCATAAGTGGTACAAACTGGCTGAGTAATCTGGGTCAACGTCCATTACCAGATCAAACTGAATAAATTATGAACGAAATTACCATTTCCGTGGTATTCGGGATTGTCCCGTTTATAATAATGTTTAGTAGCAATTATTCTAAATCATATAATCTCGACTATAAAAATTTATTGTGAAATGTTATTCATAATGAGATTGTATAATGTGCGTGAAATAATCTAAAGAATCATGTAAGTTGTTAGCAGAATATTATGACAGTTGGATCTCATATTTAATAAAATGACTAAGTAAACAAAAAATACCTATCTATCCCTGTTTTAAATATCACGTAGTCGGTAGCGTCAGGAGGGATTGAAAGATTTTAAATAAAGATTCTATAGCACCGAGTTTAAATAATATTCTTTCATTTGTATAAATGTAGACTTCTAAATAATTTACCTAAATTATTTTCGCTTATTGGGTTGAAATAATTGTAATCTCTTGAATCAATAATTAAAGATGCAATTTCATTAAAAAGTTTCGTACCATTAAAGGGATACGGTGTAGTGCCCTCTGGTAGTATACTCTAATACTAATTACTATACAATTTCGACTCGTTCGTTGCAAGAATATTTTGTTGTAGAATATTGAAGGTAGTTTGTAAAATTTTTGATAGATGGCGCTTTTGGAAGTGGTTTTAGAACGTCAATACGAGCTATAGGTATTGTTGTTTAGGTAGATGACGATGGGCCGCGCCGTGGCTAAGTAGTGTGTCAGTCCGGTGTGCGCGCGTTGGTATCGTTCGCAGTTCGAGGCCGGTCGTTCATACACTTAAACAAATCGTAGATCTGCGTAAATCTCGTGTACAATCGTAATCGACTTTTTGTGATATTTACATGTTTTAGTGGTTGTTAAAAATATACCATTCCATTGTGAATTGTGTTAGAAAGCGATGTTAAATCATCGATTCGAGTAGTTTATGTGGCCGTAGCAGTGTTCATCTCTGTTATTATATAGATAAGGGGCACAATTTTGGCAGTGTTTGGAGATATGGAGGCGTTTACATATTATGTAGTATATGAACTTCTGTGGATATATTACTTTCTCATGCAATGACACAATTAACGTGCATAACCTCTGGTAAAGCTATTGATGTACGAAATGCCTTCGTCAAGCCAAAAAATAAACGTAGAATTAAATAAAAACAGTGATGAAACTAAGGATATACTTAGTGAGAATTATGAAAACGGAGACATGCACAATAACTCTGTGAATGCTTGTTCTCCAAGGCTTGCCGATCTAAATGAAGATCAAAAGCTCGCGTTTGCGCTTAGAGATTTTATAGGGACATCTAAAACTGGTGTAATAAACGGAGAAACAGATCCTTTACCCCAAAGACGGTTAAGTGAGGCTTTGCCGTATATAGACGAGCAGACTGGAACGGATGACCAGTCTGACGAGGAGCGACAAACCAGGCGAGACACTGAAGACGTTCTGACTAATGCGGACTGCCGGTTGCGTCGATGGCGTGCTGCATCGCGCAAACTTCGAAGACGCGTTTGCAAAGAGCTACCCTCTAGTAATGATACTAAGCGCAATGGGTCTGGAGAAAGAGCTGGACACACGAACTTGGCAGATAGGCTTCGCAATTTGGCCGATTCCGGTGGTGTATCTTCATCAGCTGGCGAGCTACTTCAGCTTGCACCGCCACCGCCCGCAGCCACGGCGCCGCCTTCGCCTAGTTGTCTTCTGACGCCCACGTTAGCTGACCAAAGCTCTGCTGAATATTTTGTAAGTAAATCTACCATATGTTAACACTCATTTAGATGTTTATTGAACCATATGAACTCTGTTCAAAACGTGTTTACATGACGTATTTATTATGGTGTCTATACATTTAGGATATTTTTTTTTGTTAATAACAAAAGTATATGGGGTATTGCTCTTGACACAAAAGTCCCACATTGACTGTGCACAACTAATAGTATGAACATAACGGATAAACCATAATTAATATGTATCTATGCATGTATTTCACTAACAGTTTGTGTTCATTATTTAAAATTTTATGTCGACTATTTAAAACCCAAAACCCAAATTCTGGGAATAATAAGGATCATACACGTGGTAGGTTAAGTATAAATTATATTTAAATTCAATGATATAACTTTAATGTTTGTCAAAATGATGAATGTCGCGTAGTCTCTTCAAAAACATCTGCTATTTTTAACCTCCCATTCCATTCAAGACAATTTTATTGCCTGACGAAGTCTTCGTGACAATAGATATTTATTACTTGAAGAGGTACTTACTTATTAATAAGCCAATCCCAGAATGGAACAATAGTAAATATTATTATCCTGACCACGTACGGCTGGATCTAATTACGTGTGTTTAAGATTATAAATAAAGTTTAATGAACCAAATTGTAACTTAAATATTCATTATTACTATTACGTAATTGTAGAATGGCAAATTTGCTAAAACGTCAGCAAATATTTAGCACGTAGACACGTTTTGATATAAATCAAGTTAGGTATCTACGTCATAAAGGTCAAATGGCATTTTAGAAAGTAAAAACTTTACGTAAACTGTAGTTATCTATTATCTTCATTATAGGTATTTATATCACTTGAGAGCATTAAGAATATATATCGAAGGAAATCTGCGCGAAAGCTAATAAATACCAGAGGTGGCGCGTTACTGCTTTTGCTTGGGATACAATTGTACCTGTCCACTGACAGACCTCGTAAATAAATAAATAAATATATATATTTACCTTAAAGTTATCAAAAAAACTGTTAATAACAAAATTCTTTCTAATTTGTAATTATTAATTTTAATATATATATTTTTTATAATTATAAGCGTTGTTTTAAATTGCACACAATTCAAGCGAAATATCGATTAGCAAAAAGTCAACGGCCGATTGCGTTCAATCTAGCACGAATTGCTCCATTCAAAGCAAACGTGGGATTCAATTAAGAGATGTTCTCATTCAGTTCATGCATTAATTGTTTTTAAGTATTGCGTCCACTATTGTGATTCGTTGCTTTAAAGCTGCGGACTTATTTTCTCGTATTAAATTTGGTTTAACAATATTTCAAATGACGCCAGTGTTAGACCACAATGACCTACAAATGTATAAATAAATAAATACAAGTCTAGATAAGTATGTCAAGAACCTTTTACAACCTACAGCTATAGCATCTACGCGTTGATGATGGTACAAGTGTTGATTTATAACTTTTGTTTTGGACTGTACACAATTCCTTATAATCAATAAATTTTACGGAATCTGTTATCTGTCAAATTAGTCTTTAACAGATGTTTGCCAAAATTGTGAAAACGTTCGTAAAATATTTCAAATAATCATAAAACACTTATGCATATTTACTTAGTCAAATAATTACTTAATATTTGTAATTTTTAATTTTGTATTTTACTTGTACATACTAGGATTTCGACCTCATTTTTTAGATACGAAACATATGCGTATATGTTGAACCAAAATAGTTTATTTAGCTGTTTTCCCACTAACGATATTTTGAAATTGATTGTGTGTGTAAACTGTTTACGCAGATATAGTTTTTACAGTAAAATACTCATAATTTAAAAATAAACGCTAAATATAAAATAATCAAATATTTAACAGTTATGTCAAATTATTGGTAATAATTATTTTTGATCATGTTTTTAATAAATAACATATACAAATTGTACAAATGCGACGTTTGCATTACTTGATTTGCGTTGTTTATTTTTTGCAATTTCCCAATAAATTATTATTCTTAGAATAATACTAATATTTTTATTATTTTACTTTCATATAAACAACAAATACATGTCTCGAGTGACGTTTAGTATTTCAATACGTACCACTTTCATCATCTTGCTCATACCATCTTCAGAATTATCTGCAAAAATTAAGTATAAAATTTTTAATTTGGATCTGAATTTCAAAAAGCATTCGCAACATTGGGAAGCGCTGATTTAACACCGGATATGTTACACGATCTGTTTAACATTCTTCAACAATTTATTTATTTAATGTACAATACGAAGAAATGTAAAGATGTGGATGATAATCGGTTTCAACTCTTTGTTAATAGTTACAAAGCGTCTGACATAAATGAGAACTTTAATAAAAAAGTTAGAAGCTTTGACGCTAGTTCAATACCCCCATCTAAAGCTGAACTTTATCAACAATTTTTAAGAGCTTACTACATTTCTAGCATCTGGAAAAATGCATCCGAAA